>JAPMOB010225809.1:0-18002 GCA_029875015.1 Lepomis gibbosus | reverse complement strand
CCACCTGATGGACTACTGCTCTGAGGCCCTACAGCAGCATCACTGACAGTGCTGCCGCTGCTGTCCCCTGCTGCAGCCTGTGGACCACCAAGCGCCGTGCACAGATATGCTCTTGGAGTGTTGCAGTTGAGCACAGTTGCAGTTGCCAGGGAGCCTAATGTATTTGTAGGCTACCCCCTGAGAGGAGAAGCCCAGAAATTCCCTGTTACTGTGTCACCTCGACATGAAATAGGCGCCTTTCACGTCAATGGCGGTTAACCAGTTGCAGGGCTGCACTAGCGCTAGCATTTTCTTGATCATCAGCATGTGGACTGCCCTCTTGTCCATTATGCTGGTTCAGGTGGCGGAGATCCAGAATGGCTCAGAAGCCTCTCATCTTTTTGGGGACCAAAAGTACATGGTGCAAGACCTCTGTGCATGGCATGCACAGAGATGCCCTAAGACAGCCTGCTTCAGCAGAAGTTGCTGGATCTCGGCGGCCAGGAAGTCTCAGAGTGCTGTCCACCCAGCTTGTCAGCATGCAGCGGCGTCGCCATTCTGCATGAAAATGTGTACCCGTGAACAACGCATCTTGGGCGCTCTCCACCGCCAAACTTTCTATAAATGGAAGTTTAGCCCAAGGGGGGGCCGACGTTGAACGGGCTATAGTGTTCCTGAACGCATCAGGACCGGTTGCTCCCTGGTGTCTTTGAACGCACCACAGCTTGCTGCGCTGTGGTGTCAAATACTCCACGGTCTGTTGATCCGTGGTGTCCTTGAACGCACCACAGCTCGCTGCTCCAATGACAGCTCAACGTGCAACAGTGTCACCATGAGCATGTCGTCAGTGGAGCAGTCAATATCAAGACAACTGCCGAGTGAAGCCGAGTCAGGACAGGGCATCCTCCTCTCCACTGCAGCAAGCTGCTGCTGGGAGACAAGAGCTGCTGTTCACTGTGATAAGTGCCACTGGCTGCACCGATGGAAGAGACGTGTTGCCTGGTTGCGTCTCTCCGGCTATATCTGACCTAGACTGACGTTAGCTCGACTCATGCCATTGCAGCTAGTCAGCTGAACGCTGCACTGGTTCGGTTGAGCATATGTTACCAATGTGGTTGTGTGTTTTAGGAACACACAAATTGTCAGTGTACTTGCAGTGTTCACGTGGACACTGTCGTAAGTGCACGAGGAACGCAGAGTTAGCTCGCATTGCTACATTGTGTCACCGTCCTGGCAGCAGCCCTTCATTCAGCTGTCAGGTGATGTAGGCAACCCGTTGCGTGGGCCGGACAGCTGGCAAGCAAGGAGGAAGCCCATGTCCTACTACAGTCTCGCTTGGATGCCACCAGGAGAGCGACTTGGGACATGGGCTTCTGTCCCAGTGGTTTGAATAGCGCAGCAAAGACCCAGGCCCTCACACTGTCTCTCTCGAGCTTAGCAAAGAGAGCAGTGTGGGCCGTAGGTTTGATCATTAGCTTAGCATTGGAAAACATGCAGTTTTGTAGAGACTGAAGCGTGTTACGCACAGAGCCAAAGATGGAGGGGGTTCAGTGGGGAGGAGAATGCTCTTTAGGAATGTACTGTATTTAATCAGTTGAACATTCACAGCATTTAACGGAGGGAGGTGGTCTGGTGGTGTGCATCAGCCTCTGTCCCTCTTTCATCCTTTAAAAAAAAAAAAAGAAGAAAAAAATAGGTTTAGACTTTTTCCAAGGGCTGAAATCGAAAAGGCCGTGGTGTCCATGAATGCACCATGAACCAGCTGTGTGGTCGCACCTCGGTCGGAGTTGGAAAAGGCCGACTGGGCCTTGAACGCACCACAGCAAACATGACTGTGGTTGACACATCACCCAGTGTTGACGTCAACCTCAAACTCACAGCTTCCCTGTGAAGCAGCGGCAGGGTAGACAGCCTCGCCTGCTGCAACACGAGCAGCTCGTGGAGGAAACGAAACAATAGAAGCAGCGAGTGATCTCTTTCGTCCCGCTATACCGAGAGAGACCTGACTTTGGCTGTCTCTCTCTGAAAGATATGTCAGCAGGGCAGCGTGTGTGTTTATGTAACAGGCTTCCACCGCCAGCGAGCTAGCAACCCGCAGTGAGAGTCCTTGTGGGCACACTGGGAATGCAGATTTACAGTACACTGCTGCATTGCCCAGTTTCCACGGTAAGAACAGTTTCTCGGCTGTCACGTCGTGGAAGCGGACCATTATGAGGACCCGCGCAGACTCTGCGGTCAGGCTAGCGCAGTGGACGCCCAGGCCTCACCCCCCAGCTCACTCGGCTCTGACCAGGAGAGGGGCGTGGGCCGCAGGGCGAACCATTAGCTTAGCGTCGGTGAGCGCGTTCAACGCGGCTAGCTTAATGGGATGGGGTTGGTGGTGGGGAATTAGTATTTTAAGAACGTAATGTGTTTCTAATAAACAATTTACCATTCACAAGCATCACCACAGTGTACACACAAGCAGCACATGTTACAACTTTGGCTTTGTGAACACAAGGCCGCAGGGCGAACCCTTAGGCTGATGATACACTGAGCAACTTTTTGAGCAATGTTGCTGGGCAATCTTGCTGGAGGCAAGTCCGACTATGTTTTAAATGGTTAGCGGTGGTGCGGGACGGATGGCGGAGTGGTAGGGTACTCATTACCATTGATGACAACGTTGCCCTGCACGATTGCTCTAAAAGTTGCTCTGTGTATCATCAGCTTTAGCCTCACCCCAGGAGTTAACGTTAGCTCCTTGATGAGAGAAGTTAACTTACCTCTTTGAGAATTGTGATAAACATCTTTTACTCAAAAAAAGTTTGTTTCCACATTCTCACAAGCCTTACCATACACAAGCCGCCCATGTAAAACAATGGCGTCAGAAGGGGGATTGTGGCAGCGTCAGCAGTCCTCTCTCCCTCCAAAACGGTCACTTGGCCAGTCGCTCCCTTCCCCAGACACAGGTCGGCTGGCGGGGGGTGGGGCCCTGGACTCGTCCGGGTGCAAAGATTTCTAGTAGTGGCGACTCCATCCGTGGAGGTGGGAAATTCAGTGGGCAGTTCGCTGTTTGCTGAAGAAAAAAGAATGCTGAGGCAGTAGGGACACTGCTATTTATACGTCACGCACGTATCGGTAGCGACGTCCTATTGGTCGGCGACATGCACTTACTGGGCAAGTGTGTGCGTGTCATTGGAGGAGGTAGTACCCATAGAGTCCAGTAGAGGGCGGAGCCTGCGTGAGATAGAATTGCATTAAACTAATTGAGCACAGGATTTTTGATACACTTATTATCTCTTTGTGGACCTTGCAACAACATGAATCAAATTGTTTATTCTATTGTATTTTTGTGTATGAATTATGTTTGTTCACATTCCTTAATTTGCAAGTGAACAAGGGCTTTCAATGAAAAGCCACATGGACTCACAACTGTTTTCATATTTTAATAACTTTACATTTTTGGGGATTTTGAGTATATAGTGTGATGTGAAATTGTGTTAAAGTGTAACTTTTACTTCAGTAAATTATCTGAATTTGTCTTCACCCACAGCTGGAAACAGCCTTGTGATGAATACCAGATAGCTTTAAAGGTTTGGTGAGGTGAAAAAAGCATGGTGTACTAGAGCTGTGTGACTCTTTTTCATGATTTTTCCTCTGAAACTGTGTGAAAATGAGCATCAATCCAGATTTTTAAAACAGCATAACAAGCTGTTGCAGCTGTCAAATGTAAACAACCATAATTTTTTCTCCATTCCTTGCAAAGGTGTAATTTCTGGAGGTCAGTTTAGACCATGTGCTCACTCCTACCGAACTGCACAGATGTTAACTTGGTGACAAAAAAAACAAACACCAGAACATAATTTTAAGGTGGCACTTAGTCATTATTTGATGGAACAGAGTTTAAATCTCACTCTCACAAGGCCAAATAAACCATTATTAAAGGAAGAAACACTCCAGAAGACTCCTGAGCAGAATATAAAATAAAACTAAACAATGCTGACTTGCAGATGACAACTACAAACTGCAGTGGTTTGTGATATCATTAAAATAATTCCTGTGTGACTGCCACCATATTTTTTTTAACCCACCTCCTCCTCGCGGGATTAGACCATCCGTCTTCATCGAGCCGCAGCCTCTGCCTCGGCCAGACCGACTAAATCTAAGAGCTTTTCTGGCAGACGGAGAGCTTGTTGTCCTTGTCCTGTCCTCTATTACAGGAAGGGGTCTCTAATCAGCTCTGTGGAGAGGATGCAAGGATAACTGGCAGGAAACCAGGTGAGGAGAGGTAAATGAGACCGGATGGATGCTGCTGAGGTGGGCTGTGTGGGATTTTCCATTCATAATTCAGCCACCCAGCTGTCTATTAGTTCCCACTGCAAGAATGGAATTTTTTGGAGAACTGTAAAGTTTAAAAAATCTCACAGAATGGTATTTAAAGATCTGTTTACTTTTTAAAATAATCTCTTATAGTTGAAAAATCGTACTACACAGGAACAAAACTTAATTTCTTACAATGAGTTTTCCCTGTTTTGTTTGGACACTCGTGCAGAGCTCATGCATTAACTCACTCACCATCCATTATTCTTTTATTGATTCATTTGTCTTTCCTCCGGCTCGTTCATCATTTTATTCATTAATTTTGTCCGTCAATACTGAAGTGGCTGACACTTTTTAAGGTTATGTTAGGTTAGATGAGGTTATCAAACAACTGTGATATGAACTTCATATTAATGAATTCTACACGGTTAAAGCTTTTGTCAGCTATGTAATCTCCCCAATTTCTTCAGGTGTGTTTTTTACTTTTATTTTTTTTTACTTTTCTAATAAAAAATGGCCAAAAAATGTCAGTTCTGATTGGCTGGAAGTTGTGGATTCACTTGACTCAGGTGTTTGTTTGCAGGTCTAAATGAATGCTCTAGTATTAAACTGTAGGTAAAGGCAGCAACAGTGAAGCTTAAGTAAAGACTTTGGAGCTAACGTTATTCAGTCAAGTTAAATTTAAAGACATGGTCCCAATAAACTTTACAAAATGCACTGAAATTAAATAAAATAAACCATAAAATACAAAATACATGTATTAAAACACAAGATAAAATACAACCAGAATAAAATCAACAGAATAAAATGATAAAAAGATTTAATAATTTAAGTTTAAGTTTGCTCAATCCTGTCATAACTAAAAGCTTTATTAGACAGAAAAGTCTAGAAGTGGTGATGTTGTTCGATCCCCGATCCCAAATTGGGACCTGGTTCCATAGCGGCGCTTGATAACCTAATGCTCCCACTCTAACCTTAGTTACATACCACAAGCAGACCCTGAGAATGCAGTGCTCTATTGGGGCAGGAAGGTATCAGGAGTTTTTTGAGGTACGATGGTGCCAGGCCATTTAAGGCTTTGTACATTTAAACGTGTTTGACATTTACATGAATTTTGACGTCAACAGTAATTCAAGTCCTAGTTGCTGTTTTTTTCAAAGAGCTTAGTACCACATGGTCTATAGAGGATGAACTCAAGTTTTAAGTTTTTAAGCCTGTTTTAGGTGCCTTGGTGACGTTTCCTCCACAAATCCCGCAATATCCTGCGAATAACTTAATCATTCTTTCGTTTTCTTAATCAATCTAGTCAATTTACATACAGTAAAACGTCAATTAATAGCCCAGGCTTTTATTTGCTTTATTCACCGAATACACCAAGCCTTTTTTTGGGAAAGGCTTTATTTCCTTTCGCACAAAACTCTTGCTCAGCAAAGATGGGAAATAGGCTGCAATCAAACTGATTATTTCAACCAATATAAATATTAATTGTACAAAAATGAGGCTTTTTTCATCACTCTTGTGTACCACGCTGGCAAATCTGAATTATTTCTGTAAAATTAACTGAACGATTGAATTATGGAGAATCTACACGATCTTATGATGTGTAGCATGTCAACATTACAAGAGTTTTAACATTTATCTAAGCAGCTTAGAACCACCTCAAGCGTGATCCGGTGGGTTTTAAGAGGTTTTATACATGCAGAGAACGTGTATATAAACCAGACCATGCATCTCATTGAGCCTGTTGCCGTGCTGTTGGTCCTGACCTCTGGACAGATGAACTTCCAAACAACATGAAGAGAGTCAAAGTATCTTAGTTACGTCAAACACCTATGAACCACACCCACACCCACACCCACACACACACACACACACACACACACACACACACACACTGCAAACTTAGCTGCCACTCTGTATGTGTCACCTGGGCTTTGTGCTGTCTTTGGCTCTGTCAGATTTTTCTGCTGAGGCGTTGAGGAGCCCGTCACCTCCACAGCTTATCTTCCCTACTCTGTGCAACGACGGAGACTCAGAGCTGGTCTGAGGTCTGCTGCTGTCGCTCAGATCGCTTCCTCAGCCTCTGTGAAGACAAAACCAGAAATAAAAACCTTTTCTGAGTAGCAGATGTGGAAACTAGTTTATATATGCTATGGTTATCAGAACGTGCAACATTAAAGGGCTTAATGTAAAGCAGAGTAGAGCCGGACTTTCCCTTATGTTTTCAAATCAGCTGAAGATGGAAAGAATGAATGGAAGGAAAGAAGGGAAGACAGACAGGTGACTGTCTGGCTAATATGGCCAGACTTATAGGCCTAGGGATGTCTAAAGTACTGACTAAATCATCAAGAGTATGATGTGTGCTGACTTGATACCTGATGGTAAATTAGCAAACAAAGTGACATTTCACAAACTAAACACCAAAATGCTAAATGTCTAAACTGAATTTCTTATATTCATGACTTTCACATAGCCTGACACCACCACAGCAGTGAGTATGCAGATAAAAAACAGATCATGCAGTGGCTAGATCATTATTCAAGTCTATCTTAAAACCAGCTTCCCACATGAACATTGGAACCGTTTTTGCAGTCATTCTGACCATTTAAAGATATTTTCCTAAAGTAATGTCAAAAGAAGTGACAAAACCCAGTTCTTCATCTGTGTAAAAACACATTTTATCTGAATTGAATATTAGAAAATATTCAAAAGTCTGATTCAGACAAATCACTTTGTGATTTTTCAATGTTACGCTATTTTTAAAGCAAACTTTGCTCTTTATGTTACCTCCACTGGAACAGAAACAAAATATGGAGATTTCTTGTTAAAAGACTGTAACTTTGGAAGATCTCCACTTGATCTGTTTAACTCAGACTGCTGAAACCTCATATTAATTTCAGATAAGACTGTACTTCCCCCCAATCACTTAAATCAGCAGCAAATTAATGGCTAGGGATGATTACACAGAGCAAAACCTGTTTCAATGCATGTAGGGGCATCTGTTTTGTTTTAAGACAGATTTGAAAAATTGTGACCCTATCCTTTAATGTTTGTCTAAGCTGCAACCCCTGTGGTTACAGCGTCATTCTGAGCAGAGAGAACAGCACGTACCTGAAAAAAGCGTTCAGGTACGTCCTCAGCTTTGTCTTTAACGTCATTCTGACAGGATGCACAATGATGGCCAATCATTCATTGTGGTATACAGATTGAAGCTGTAACCTTTTTTTGGAAATGTCCGTTCAAAGCATTAGGTCACTCTGCTAATTAGACCACAAGAGAAAGCAGAAGTAAGTAGTATTTCAAATAGAGAAGTGCACTGGCATCCTCATATATGTTAAAAAAATGCAATTCATCTTCAGGAAATAGTTGTTTGACAGACACTTAAATCTTAACCTTCAACAGATGATCTCATCCACATTTACATTTACTCATTTTGACACTTTTATCCGAAGCGACTTACATTTGAGGAACAATATAGAAGCATCAATAAAACATCAAATGCAGCATGAGATCTACAACTGACAATACATACTAGTAAGAGCACTAATAAATACAAATAAGAGCTCATAGCACATATCGCATCAATGGGGTAAATACCTAGGGAAGGAAGTGAACAAAAAGTGCAGTCAATACAGGATAATTGTAAGGGGATAGAAGAAGAAGAGCACATGAAGTGCACGTTAGAGGTTACATGTTATAAGAGAAAGTGTTCTCGGAAAATAAGAGTTTTCAAGAGTTTCTTGAAGTTAGAGAGGGACGCCCCTGCTCTGAATGCATGTGGTAGCTTGTTCCACCATCGTGGTGTCACAGATGAGCACAGCCAGGACTGAGATTGCTTTGTGTGAAGGGCTTGCAGAGCCAGGTGGCGTTCTACAATGATTTCAGGAGCAAAATTAAGTGTCCTCCATGCGCCATAGCTACTTACAGATGGAAAATCATGTAGACTGCCTTGACATTTTAATCCATTATCAAAGTTTGCACACTGAGACGTTTAAGGTCAGTTTGAGTGTTAAGTTCTTATTTTGTAATGCAGAGTGAAGTAGATGTATTGTTTGTAAGGATCGATATACGTTAATACACCTTGTGTAGTGATTTTGTTTAAGGAATCATGTTCTGTGATTTTAGTAGACACCTGCAAGACTAGCTCCATTAAGGACAGCTGAAACTGAAAACTGATATTTTTTAAGATGTACCTCACTCTAATTAAAACTGATTGTTAATGTTTTGGCTTTGGATTATGTGGTATTAAAACTGGGGTAGGTGATATTGGAGAAACTAACGACAAACAAGTAGGTAGGCAGGTATTCAGTAGGTATTATTCAACCAACTGAGGAGTTGTTTCATGGCTAGGTGGACTGACCAAGTCATTCACATGATTTCAATTTAACCAAACATCTTCTAGACTGCTGCTGGCTTCATCAACAATGTCCAGGACACTGAAAACTACTCCATCGACGCAACATGTTACATTAAGTATACCCATCTGAACACATCTAAAAACAGTAATATCGTACATTTTTTAAATAATATATTTTCACATTTATGCTTTTTTGCTTTTTTTTAAAATAGTAAATGTTTATTGCTAACACCAAGGCAAATTCCTTGTATTTGAAAACCCATATATAAACTGGATTCTGATTCTGATAACAAGTTTGTTGAAGACCAGACAGAAGGCAAAAAGCTCCAGAAACAAGCAGGGATTTGATGATTGGTTAGGTATTATCAACAAAGACTTGAAGTGTAGCTTCAGAGACTCACTGACTGCATAGATTTATGATGCCATATTCACTTATCCAACTACTTTGTGTAATTGTAAAAGTGGATGACTTTTCATAAGAGGGTCTACAATTCTTGAACCTAATGTGGGTGTAAAAACCTTCTATTAAAGCTTAAAGTCAGCGCTTTAACCTCACAGCCACTGATTAATTTCAAATCCAATGCCGGAGTACAGAAAGAAAAACGTCTCACTCTTCTAATCATTTCTCTCTGCACTGTGTGACAATGCCCTGTGGTCCTTTGTATGATAGAAAAATGCTTGAGAAATAATCAAAGCTGAGGACAGAGGTTTTGCCTTTTGCACTCTGAATTACTATTACATAGCTTTGGTTCCCCTGCTCTGCAGAGAGACAGTCAACCCGACCCTCAGGAGTGGTTTGTTTTTGTTTCAGAGGCCTGACGTGTCGCCTAAATGCGGCTTCAGAGGCTCTTTCACAGCAGCGGGGAGCCGAGCAGCAGGGCAGCGCTGTGAGCAGAAAACAAAGAGTATCGATTCACCCGGACTCAAGTGCAGGATCAATCGTTATGACATTTACTGTGAGGTCTGTGAAGCCCCATAAGCCTCTGCTGGACTTTGTGTCCCCGTGTTTGTTTGTGTGTGTATCTGTGTGTGGGTGTTAATATGTGACTGTGTGATCTGTGTGTGAACGTCATTATTCATGTCATGATGTTCCAGTGACTCGTGGTGAGAAAACAGAATGCTGATGTGTCATGTGTTTGTGTGAAATGAAGCAACAGCCTTCATGGTGCTGAATGGAGGACGAATTAATATTCAACAGATAGATAGACAATCTACAAACTCACAATACTAAAGCGTTACTTAGCTTTCAACCTTACTTCCCCAAAGTTTAAGGCAACATAATGTTCACTCTGGGTTAATACCTATGATAAAGAAACTGAGAGCGGTAAACCAAATGGATGTGAATCTGATCTAAACTCTTTCTTCAACACTGTAAACTGTGTTTACATCCTCCCTTCCACTCATTCACATCCCCTATGACTGTCACTTCGAATGGTCTATGTTGCATTTGCTTAATCTTCGTGTGAAAATACAACAGCTCTGGACTCCCATCTTGGCACCAAATATATGGTTACTTGCAGCATTTCCACTGAATTCCATGTTGGGTAAAAAAATGACAATTTGGGAGTCTGTTAAAATGGTTTAGGGATGCTAGTATTGCGAGTAAAATGCTAATTGTTACACAGCTAGTGTAGACAGATTAATTGATTAAAAAGTGAAGTGCATCTGTTCTATTTTACTTAATGTTAGTGGCTGCGTTAATATTATATGTATGTATTATTATAAGTGGCTTGCTCATAGTGGGAATTGTTGGGTTTCTTTAAATAATGGCACAAAGTGGACAGTCTAGACCTGCGCTTTATGAAAAGCGCTTTGAGATAACTGCTGTTGTGAATTGGCGCTATTTAAATAAAACTGAATTGAATTGAATTAATTCTTTTTTTATATTTAGTTACATTTTTTCTGTTTTGTACTTATATATGTATATTGTATAAGCTATAGCTTATACAATCATACTTAGTATTGTATGGATTTTTTGTATACTACATAATTACACAATCAAACTGGTGTTTTGTCCTGTTCTGCTGTTGTGATAGTTAAATTTACAGTGGGGTGTCAATAAAGTTGATCTTTATCTTCAAATTAAAGGGTTGGGCTACAAAGCCACCCGGTAACATGTTGAATTCAAATCCAGTGCAGGATACTTCAGAATCATCACTATTTGCCTTCAATTAAAAAACCCACAATAAACTGATCAGAAAATCGCTACCATAACTTCTATATTTGTGTGTATCTCTAATAAACACATACATTGGTGTTTAAAAAATAACTCAAATATTGCATCAAAGTTGGGAAATGTGATCGGTTGCACCTGTAACCACACCACAACCACAACAGTGATGTCACAGAATACTGACACTTCTACATCACTGCAGTGAGATGAGAAGTTAAACCACTGGAAGGAAGTTGCTTTTCCAACTGAGCAAACCTTATAGCATTAGCAATACTGTATGTTATCATTATTAGATATTGCTGTAACATAGTCTACAGTGTGTGTATTAAATTATGTAAAGCCTCTGTCCCTTCGCCTCCCCTCCTGCAGAGGAAACCCTGTGTGTGGAGGCCTCTTTAAGCAGTCAGGGTGAGCAGTTAAGGAGTGAGTCCTCCTCTCCAGCTGCCAAGGACAGGATTACCCAGCAGACTGCCACATCGCTGCCTTCACCTCGCCTTGACCCGCCCTGTCATCCACACACACATCTCCACACACACTTCTGAGGACAACTCCTAACCTGAAGGTAATCCTTTAAAGCCTCCAGATGGCAGCCGGAGGTTGCGGTTTGCATTTTGATGTCAATCTGTGATGATGTATAGGAAAATAAACTACAAAAACAACGAAAAGTAAGGCGTTTGGTTAGGCGTAATGTTATTTTGCAAGTTAAGCAAGTCAGATAACCTTTATGTGGTAAAAACATGATTGTAAAGTTAGCAGTCACTTACTTTGACTAACTACTTTATCAAACATGCCTTGCATTACTTTGCATTATTTATGCTTGTTTTTTACTTTTTTCTTCAGCATATTCTGTAACTTCCCCCCTCTATTGTTGAAAGATAGCATTTTAAATCCGATGAAACTGAATAAACACTCTGTTCCTCTTTACACATGATCTGGACCAACATTATCATTGATTTTGGGTCATGTTTTGTTCTACCTGGTGAATGAAGGTCCTCTTTTACCTTTGTTTTGGTCTTTTGGTCTGGGTTAATAAGAGCTTATTTCCTGAGAACAGCTGCTAATGGTTTTATACTGAGACTATAATTGTGGTAAGACTCAATCATGCAGTTTGCAGCCAGAGAAAACAAAAACAATGAACTAATGGAGGCTAAAAGAAAGTAAAAGCAATGCTGCATTGTTTTCCAATAATTATTAAATACACATTAATGAGCCACACGTTGCAGTGGGTGACATGTTCCTTCATTAGATCTCCAGCAAAGAAAGACTTCTATTGTTAATGACTTCATTACTGTTCACAAACTATATCCTAAAACCAGAAACCTGGCTCGATCAAACAAGGAGCTGATCGGAATATCACCTGCTAACTACATTTTTACATGTTGCACTCTGACTAATGGAAGAGTGGGTGGTAATTACCTGATTTTTTATTATTAGGTCTAGTTATATAATCCATATCTAGTATTTCCTCTCACTTTTTTTATCAGGCTCTTTATTTGAGAGTTGTTGTTTTTTTTGAAGAATTTTGTAAGTTTTTATCTAAAATTACAACTGATTTTGAAAGCCTTATCATTTCAGGTGGTGTTCATGTTGATGACAGCAAGAACTCAGATACAAAGCAATGAATCAGTTTATTAAGATAATTTGATTTCAAACAATATGCCACTGGGTCGACTCATAACAAAGCTTGACATTTAACCTTGTATTTTCCAAGGTCGTTATATGCAAGAACAGCTGCATGTTACAATATCTGACCATTATTGCATTATTGTATTTCATTTCGGTAGTTTTAAATCTGCAAAAACACCAATTTTATCTGGGGTTCCCCAAGGGTCAGTCATTGGGCCACTGATCCTCAATGTACACATGTTCCATGGTATTGTTCAAAGACAATACTAAGATATTCATATCTTGGTTGGTCAGACAGAAATGCCAATTTCCCCCACACAGTACCAGCTTGCCTCAACTCTTCTTGCCTTTTTGGTTTTCCACTGGGGAAAAGTTGTACCTGTAGCTGAGCATGCAAGGCCGGCTGGCAGCCCGCTCCCAGAGCACTCTTGTCACACTGAAAACTGCAGCCAAGGCATTCTGAGTAATGTTGAAACTCTTTAACTTGAATCAAGAAGCAGCTAGTGTGTGTGTGTGTGTCATGAGTGTGTGGCATTGGTATTACGATCAGCTACATTGAGGGGGTACTATCTGCAACGGACAGGGTCAAAAACCAAGTCGAGTAGAGTCGAGGCAAAGCAAGTTGAGCTAGGTACCAACAATGTAAAATGGGTTAAATGTATTCACACTTGGCATTATTGTTATCTCACAGCAAGCAAATCAGTTTTAAAAGTCACATTACCCACATCACAAGAACAGCATTTAATGACTTTAAAAAAACTCAAACTGACTCTGAAACTGAAACTCTGAAACAAACTGAAACTTGTTCATCCCAAGCAGGTTAGACTCCTGTAACGCTGCAGGATTATCCAAACAATAAATGGGTGGCTCTCGCTGATTCAAAATGCAGCAGCCACAGTCCTTACACTTACATGAAGATTTGAATCTTAACAAAAACACATTTTTTCAAATATTTACGTCTTTGGAAGGAACCAATGGGCTTGGAGCTGAGAGCCTCAAACAGGAAGTCAGAAAGCATTTTAAAGGCTTGTGGCCTTTTCATGGGATTAGCTGACAAAAAGAAAAATATAAATACCACCAGCCTTACCTCAGTCCAATAACGCTAAATGATTTTCTTCCTATCTCTTGCCGTGTGAGGATGTATGGCTTGCAGGATAGAAAACTAATTGGACAATGCTTCAACGCAGAGGTTAAATTCTTCTTCTTCGTGAGGTTTTCCTCTGTTTGTTTTGCAACTAAAAAGCAATTTAAACTATTGTCCGCTGAGGAGCCTTTCATCGTTTTCTTTTGTCCTCATTATTCCCCTCACCAACACACAGTCACACAAACAAGACAACAAACCAGCTGGACAATTATGCATTCACACACACACACACACACGCACACAAAGCTATAAATAGTAAGCTACTTGTTTGTCTTCATATGCAGATACATAACATTTCTCCTTCTTGTCAGGTCCCTCTATTTCTTCAGCTTATTTTCTCTCTCGCTTGTTCTCACCTTACCTTACCCATCTCTCTTTCCTCCTCCTCTCACTTCAGCCCCCCTCATCTCTCCTCTTCCCACTTCGCTTTTCTTGTGCCTGTCTTTCCCCTCCTCTCTCAGCCAGAATACTAATAAACCTCCTCCTCATCCCTCCTTCCTCCCATCTTTCTCTCCATCTCATTTTTTTATTCCTACAGAAGGTCCTATTTCCCATAAATTTTCTCTGCTTGAATTATTTGTCCTCATCTCTCGGCATGACTCATAGACTTTACCCTCCTCCTCTTCATCCCCGCATCCCTTCACTCTCCTTGGCAAGTTTTATTTGGAAAGCATCCACGGTTGCACAGGTTTTACCTACCTCTCTTTCTTTCTATGCTTCTTCCTTCCTCTAAAATCCCACCCTCCTCCCTTATTTTACCCTCTTCCATGCAGACAAAATGTTAATATGTCTTCACCAAAGACCACCCACACGTTTTCCGTCTCTTCCCCTAACACAACTTTAAATTAGTGAATCTGAGTAAACATTTTTTTCTGTGATCAGAGTAAAGTTTTTAATTATTTGCAGAAATTCTTGGAGAAGCAATCTGTGGGATCTCTGTTCTCTTGACCACACTACACTGTATTTCTCATTGTGATGTCTGTGAATCTCAACAGACTTTTCACATGACCGTTTACCTGCGTAAATTCACTTTATTTTTTATCTAATTATTGATTCAAATTTGATATATTTTGTATATGGTGGAAAATTGGTGAACTCAATTTCATCTGTTGTTATTTTTTGTGGTTGTTGGTAGGTGTTAATTGTTGTGGAGTTTGTGCTTTAGAGAATAACTCTCAATAAACAGTTTGGGTGCTACTACAACATGTGTCTCCTAGCTGATAAAGTCTGAAGCTGATTAACCTGGCTAAATACTGCATCACTACAATCGCAATGAAGGACATCCTCCTGAATACGTTGGCTAACAAGTAAAAGAAACAACATTCAAACTACATTTAGAAGGACTCAACATCTCAGCCTTCACAACGAGCCGGCAGGGGAAAGCTGAGGCATCACAAGGCCAAGAATTCACCTAGCACCTAACTCTCAGCTGTAACTGCTGAACTTGTTTTACTGGTGTGTGAGCTCAAAGTAAAGATGGAGAGACTGAATTACAGATACCGTATATCTATCTGAAAACTGATTTTCCCAAATTAGATTTTCCACCATTTGAAGAATATAACCTCTACTCCTCGTTTCCGCAAACATCCACCTGCTGCTCGGTAGCTGCAGCCTGATCTCTGATCTGTCTGTGTGCGCTTAGATCAGTTATGTAATTACCGGTAAGTAATTATGGTTTTTTTGCCCCATTCGATGACGTCAGCATTGCAGTGAGGACTGTATGCATCTCACTGTGCTGGTACAACTCTGGCGACAGAGGAAGGATGACACATTTTGGCACCGTGTACTGGTGTTTAGTAGAATTACACTGCCTGGTCTAATGGGGCAGCTATAATTAAAAGTGAAGATGAAGAGCTGCCACAGCAACAGGCCAAAATTTAATAAAACCTGAGGGGTGATGCAGCTTTTGTAGAAAGTGTATTGGAGGAGGACATGTTAACGAGTTCAATACAGAATATATACTTATAGATCTTGTCTTCTGTCAATCTATAAGATAGATTTTGGGGATAATTTCTAATCTTATGTTGACAGTTTAACAGAGCTAGGACTGTTTTAGTTTTGGGATTGTGTGGTTTGATGTTTTTTATTTAAGAACAAAACTCCAATTTTTGTGACGTTGATGGTTCTGGATGACCTGAAGGTTTTATTACTCCTTTATGGCTGAAGAAAATTTGACTTCCAAGGCTTACGGAACTTTTTAAAAATCTACTGACTCTAATTTATGTTCAGAAACCATTTCGGAGATTTTTTTATAGGACCTTAAGTATTTGTGTGTTGTTTAAAGGATAATTCCAGTTTATGACAACTTGAGTCTTATTTTGTCATTTTGGCCATCTTCATCTTAGTTATGAAGATGTTGAAGTCACCAAGCATCTCTTGAAGGGACTCACAAATGTTGTAAACAACCCTCAGGTTAGGCCAGTTTATCTAAAAGAGAAAACAAATGAGTGCTCTGAACCAAACAACAAAACATGGATTTTTTGTCCATGTCTTCCAAAGCAACTCATATAAGCTTTTTTTTAGTAGTTTTATCTGACGATCCTTTCATTAAGAAGTTTCTAGGTTCTGGTTGATTACAATTTGTGTGTTGTAAGACTGCAGCTTAGCCATCTGTATATTTATTGAGTGTGGAGTTCAGGGCTATATTTCTGCTCTCTGTCTTAGATGGAGATTGAGTTAATAGAGTCAGGAACGCCGTCCCTCCCCGCCTGCACTCCTTAGCTGAATCACGGTGTGTTTTCATATTCATATTGTGCAAGACTGAGATGGAGGAAGGCAGCTGGTGAGGCAGAGAGGAGGCGAGGGCAGAGATGTTTGGAGGAGGAGAACAGCTGCACTCCATTGTCAGAGAGACAGAAGAGAGATGAGAGGAAAGCCCAGCTGCAGACTCTAACAGGCCGAAGTGTGGTATATATTACATGCATCAGATATTGCTCATATCAACACTTGCTCACCTTTACTCAAGCGGAATAAAACTTTCAAATCCTGCAGCGATGATGAAGATAAAGATTATGCATTAGAGAGCTCGTCAAGGGGCACCATCTGAGAGCAAATGATGAGTCAACATGTTGCTGAATGAGCAGAGGAGCGTCCATGTGGTGGGACTAGTTTATCGGCCATTGGCTGACACTTCAGTATGGTGAGATGATGAGGGTATCCACAACACAAAATACAGTGGAAATCACTTATAGCGGTCACGGTGACAGTGATCAACCGCCTATATGGATGCAAAAAAAGCTTGGGACAAAATCATTCCAATACAAGTACTGTTTAAATAATTTGTTTTCAGCAATCTAGTAGTTCACTTACAGTTTGGGTCTTTTCATACATGACAACATATAGGGAAAATAATCTGAATATTTTATAATTATTATGAGTTTTTTTTTTCTAACTGTGCAACTGGTTTGACAATGATATCCTACAGGTTGTTTTCAGGCCTGTTAAACATTTAGAAATGCACTGAAATGACCATCAAGCTGTGGCTTAGTAGGTTATTTGCACTACTGACACTACTGTATTTGTAAATGGCACAATACTACAGCCCAATTATAATTTCAGCCACAGTAAGCTTAGCTATGTTTTCAGCCCATCTTTACCAGAAAAATGGCCTTATAGGTTGATTATGGAGCAGCTTATTACGACCCACACTTACATTTATTGTTAGCCCACAACCACTAGAGGCCTGTTAGCATGTGATGAACTTACTTGTTTCATTACTATATATTCATGTAATAAATAAGTATTAATATACTGAACAAAATTATAAAAGCAACACTTGTTTTTGCCCCCATTCATCATTAGCTGAACTCAAAGATCTAAGACTTTCTCTATGTACACAAAAGGCCTATTACTCTCAAATATTGTTCACAAATCTGACAAAATCTGTGTCAGTGAGCACTTCTCCATTGCCGAAATAATCCTTCCACCCCACAGGTGTGGCATATCAAGATGCTGATCAGACAGTATGGGTATTGCACAGGTGTGCCTTAGGCTGGCCACAATAAAAGGCCACTCCAAAATGTGCGGCTTCACTGTATTGAGGGGGTCCGGAATTTTTTCGGTTTTGGAATGTTGGTCTACTCCTCTTCAATGGCTGTGCGAAGTTGCCGTCAGGTCGAGACCCGATTAAGACCCCTGAGACGGTTCTTGTGCAGAAGTTTTTTGGTTATGCAAACCGATTGTTGCAGCAACTGTCCGAGTGGCTGGTCTCAGACGATCTTGGAGTTGAAGATGCTGGATGTGACGGTCCTGGGCTGGTACTGCCAAATTCTCGGAAACACCTTTGGAGACGGCTTATGGTAGAGAAATTAACATTAGCATTCCAATTTCACGCTCCCTCAAAATACATCTGTGGCATTGTGCTGTGTGATGGAACTGCACATTTTCAAGTGGCCTTTTATTGTGGCCAGCCTAAGGCACACCTG
>JAPMOB010225808.1:0-11405 GCA_029875015.1 Lepomis gibbosus | reverse complement strand
TGTACCCCGACTTCACGAGTAGCAGCTGAATGACGTCAGAAAACAATGTCAGTGCCCATGGAAGCACACTTTGTAAATGGCAAACCATGAACTAAACGGCAACAAAACGTATATTTGCATGTATTTGAATTAAAATAATACATACAATCATGTAGTAAAACCTGTTCTGCATGTATATTGATGCAGAAATATGTTTTACACATACGGTAGCTGGCTACAGGAAAGAATCTCATAAAGTCATCTTTTCTGCATAAAAGTTATTGTTAAAAATGCCAAAACATTAGGAAGTGTAACCTACAAAGAACTAGCCTAACGCATGGGCTATTTATGTCAGTTGTTGCAGTTAAACTGCCATCCTTTTAATTAACACCTAAAGCACTGCTGAGGGTGCAACTGTGTGCACACTTTGTCACGGTCACCCTTGATTTTCGTCATGCACCACCATGCACCTGGAACGCTTTGATGTCGGATGTACGTTTCAACTTGGAAATATCCCTTTTCCGACTAGTCTCGAACGCGCCATAAGGGCCGTGTGTGGAGCTAGCTAGCTTGCTTAGCTAGGTGCATTTGTTTTTCACATTAACTGTCACTTTAACCGGGATGAATTTTGTCTAGCGAACAACAGTCTTAAAAATAAATGTACTCACCAGAGAAAGTGAACAGCCAACTCCCAATCCGCTTTTTCAACTGCGCTGGTTAAATTTACACAGTGCCGTGGGTATAGTCACTCTAGCCTGATTGACAGGTTGCCATGGCAATAACTTCCGCATAGGATTCGCGTCTCAGACCAGAAGCTTCTCGCTTGCTTGCTACAGACTTTTTTGGGGGTAAAACTACTGACTGACACCTTGGCAAAGGTGGATGTGCTCATTTGAGGGTATATACCTGACCTTGTTGAAACCATCATTGTTTTAAGTCACGTGGGAATCATGATGAACTGTAAAATACTTATATCATGTAGGACTAACTGTTTAAGTAACCTGACAGGCCCCCTTCCATCACGGGCCTCTGTATAGGATGGGCCCATGTGTTGCTGTACTGGCTGCACTGTCTATACCTATGCCCCTGGTCCAGACCTTATATTTATTTATTTGAGTGTTAACTTTAACAGAGCACAGCCACAGACCATCTTCCTAAACTTGATGCCACTTTGATGCTTCTTTTAATCCTTCTCCACTGTAGATGCGATGTCCACCATAGTGCGGTTTCGCATCCCGCAGGGAGACCGTCCATCGCTGGATGAGATCAGGGGGCAGTGTGCGGGAAGAACAGGGTTAACAGGACTGATGGAGCTCATGGAAAAATGCTGGAATGACAAACCCAACCAAAGGCCCTCCTCCCTCGGTGAGAAAACTACTTCATTTACCATTTATATCACCATACTGGAAATTGTGGACTGTTAAAACCTAGATTAGAACACTTTGATAATAATTGGCTGATGCTAAATCTTAGCCTGATAATCAGACTGATAATACCATTTTGTTTCACAGTTTTAACCTGAGTGTCACTATTTGAATCTCTGAACAAATCAGATATCTGGATGGCATTTCAGAGGTCGGAAACTAGTCTAGCTAAAATTCTGGATTGAAACAGAAAGTTTCACTTTTTAATAATTTGCCTGGCCCATATGTGACATCTTTACTATGTGTTGTTTGCAGAGTGTACAACTGTGACAGAAGAACTGTATAAGATGCACAAACATACAATTGTTGATGCTGTCCATCAAGTGCTTAAGAAATTGGTAAGGAACAAATCTGAGTCATGCTGAGATTGGGTAAACATTTGACATGACTCAGCAAATTACTATTTTTATAATTGTATGTTACTGCCTAAATCGCTCTTTCTCTTCCTCTTTCCAGGACCAAAAGGAAGAAGAACGAATAAGAGAGCAGTTTGAGACGACTTGTATTATTCAGGCTTCAGGTCTGTTTTTATATTTACTTTTCCTCCTCTATTTTTATAGAGATGATTTTTCTTCAGCATGCTTATTTGCACTCATGCCCAAGAAAGTTAAATAAAAAGATAACACATCTATACGCTAACTCTGGGGATACAGCCAACAGCCGGTAACTTTGTAGAAAAACTGGAAAGAGGTCAAACAAATTATTATCTGGAGGAGCCAGGTTAGCTGTTTTTATGCTAGCTAAGCTGACCATGAATAATACAAGAAATTATTTACTTTCTTGTTAGATGAGACGATCGATACCACTCACATATCTGTTTGTTTAATATGAAGCTACAACCAGTGCAGCACACACTTGTTGTTGCTTTGCATTCAAGACTAGAAAAATAGGGAAATGGTGAGCCTGCCTCTGGCAAAGATCAAAAATCACTCTACCATTATCGTTAAAGCCAACTCCCCTAATTAACATGTCATATCTTGTTTGTTTAATCATGCTAGCTGTTCCCCTTGCTAAGCTAACCTAACTAGTAGCTTCATATTTAAAATGACACAGTGAAATCAAAGTTTTCACCTACGTCTTTGCAATAAAGAAAATACACATTTTTTCCCCAAAAAATCTAACTATTTCTTTTTGAGTTGTGGGATATTTTAAGTTTGCAGCCTAATGTATTTTTCTATAGCCTACTAAGTAAAATAAGACCAATAAGACCAAAGCACTTGCAGTCTTCACGAGTAACAATAACTTGACTGACTAAGTCTGATTGTGCCAGTAGGCACAAATGTATTTATATAGCACCTTCCAAACACTACAGTCATTCAAAGTGCTTTACAGACACAAAGATACAAAAACAGATACAAAGGTACTTTATAGGGTGACCAGACATCCCGAAAAATCTGGGACAGCCCCGAATTACGAGCAGCTGTCCTGACCCCTTTCGGGTTTGTCCCGAAAAGCCCTAACAGTTTTGAGTTTTGATTATAGCCCAAATAAACATTAAATACTGATCATTGTATAGTTCTTTTGCTCCAGCAGGGGTTGCAGGTTATCTGTAGCCTACTTTGTGTCAACAGCGTTGTCGTAGCCAAAATAACACTCGTCATGCTCTTTTCCCCTTTTTGTTTTCTTGTGGTTTGTGGAAGTTATAGTCGCAAGGACAGGGAAAGTGTAGCTTCAGGCAGCCACAGTGGAGAGATCTGACACGCGTGTTGCGCAGACAGATGTAATACTGCACTGATGACATGAATAAAATAAATATAAAAATTAGGTAAAAGATCATGACTTACCTATCCACAACTGTGTTTTTCATAATAACAGTCAGGTGACTTCTTGAACAAAAATAGTTTTTGATTTTCACGTGTGTTAATTTATTACAGGTTTATTTATCAGGGACAATGCACATTAATAATACATAAATAAATGTATAATGTGCCAGAATTAGCCAAAAGGCTATTTTACATCTGCTGTCCCTGGACAGATCTTAATATGTCACCCCTGATCCACATGCCGCTGTTCATTGACACTCAATGTACCGGTAGCTGCCAATCCCCCCCACTCATTCTCATCTGTAATGAGCAATAGATTAAAAAATCAAGATTAAAACAATAAAAATCTGTCAAAGTGCATTACATATAGCCGGAGATGAAGTTGCTTTTACAAAAATGTAAATTTACAGCACTAGTTTTCACTTTGACATCGTTTTATTGTACTTTTTGTTGCAGTGAATACCACAGTTGGAGCAATAAATGTTTGTGACAACGTGCCGACAGGGCGCCCCCCAGTTCAGGTGAGGTACAGACGAAATTGAGACTGTTGCTGCAGTCTGCCAAGACTCTAATAAAGAAACAGTCACTTCTTGTCTTTAACACTCAGGAAACACTTTAACCTCATAATTCAATCTCTTTCTAGCACAGCATTGATTCAATTGTTCTTCTTTTAACCCAATGAACTGACAGTGTGGTCTGTTTTTTTTCTTTGACACAAATTGGTCAATACTGTGGTGTTTCTGCACAACCCATGCTTTTCTACTGATGTGGGGAAAAATTACATGCATCACTTCCTGCTGCCTCAGGGGAATTTTCACTAGAAGCAATAAAGGCAAAAATCTAGATAAAGTGCATAAAGTTTGGATCAAGGTTGGGCAAGCAGTGACAGAATGTAACATAATCACGTTTATGAGTTCGAAAACATTTATTGATCCAGACATTTTTATTTTAAATGATACAGTCTTTTGTTAATACTTACTCACTATACATTCTCCATTTACTTGAATTTAATAACTCCCAGAGTCCTCACACATAGTTTAACATCACTTTCTTGCTGAGAGTTAGGTGAGAAGATTGATAGCACTCATTTAGAATATTTTCAACATGTAGCTGTAGCCCAAAAAAAAAAAAAAAAGGCTGGGGAAAAAATAGGGGGGAGGAGGTGGATGCATGTCTCTGTCCAAAGGTAAAAGAATCTGTCTACCAGAACCTTATTCCCTTATTAAATCCGTACAACAACCAATCTGTAAAAACAATTTGTAGTTTTACAGGAGATTGTTTTCTCACAACTAGTTGCCAGAAAGTTACTTCTCCCAGCCAAGAAATAATATGATATACAAATTAAACTAAATAAAACATTAATTATTGAGCTTTGAAAGTCCTGCCAGGTCAATTTTGTTACCTTCGGACAAAGCTAGACATGCTGCTTCCCCCTTCTTATCTTGCTCTCTGCTAGAGAGCGTATTTCCCGTATTAGAAAGTGTTTCCCAAAATGTCTTGTGAATGATTGATGTGACCTGTTTTGGGTTCTCCTTTTTTGCCTCTGTGTTTTCTATTCTTCTTTCACAAGCAAAACAGTACAGGCTGACATAACAAAAGCAAATTAAAAGTTGTGATAGTGATTTTTTAATCAGACATATGTTTAAACTTCAAGCATATAATTATAAAGTTTGAAAAGATTTTAAGGGATTTAGGCTAGTTTGTTTCTTTTGTCTTCTACGTAAAATGTGTGTACAAACTGGCATTTAGTTATAGTCTTTATGTTGTGTTACAGTGCAAGTTTTACTTCCTTCTGTTGCAGGAAATGGCTGGTGGTTGGACTGCAAATCAAAGAGACAAATCAAGAGTCAAAGGTAAAAAGGAAGTCGGTGTTGAAGCTGCATAAAAACCACTAAAGTAGAAGGAATATGCCAAATCAGACAAACCGATCGATCGTATCTATCATGGCTAAATGTTTTCAGATAAATGTCTCCTCTTTCAGATTCGCCTTCACCTCAACCAGCAAGTACGTGTTATGAAGGCTTGAGGCGCTCACCGACAGACCGTGAAGTGAAAGTGTCCTCTGTTCACCCCATTCAAGCCTCACAATTTTCTTGGAATGGGAGGTTACCTGAAGAAAGAACAACAAAACCTTCTCAGACAAACTTTAGGAAAATCCTGTTTCCACCGTACCAAGTGGGTTTTTTACTTTTCATCACCACAATGATCTAGACCTCCAAATAGCCTACTGCATACATAAATAAAGTATATGTCCTAATCTAAATGATATATATTTTATATTTAAGGAAGGGTTTTTCCCATCAAAATATTTACTGCATGTTTACCATATTGTTTTCCCCTGAATGGAATTCATTGTCATTAAAAAACATTTTGCTGCTCTTTTTTCTCTTTTTGTATCTGCAGCGTCAGTTTTCCAGCCCTGAGACTTCCTCCTGTCATCCTCCGCCTGCTGCACGTGGAGTTCACATCCACCTCAGCAATGTGGTTGGATTCCAGCATGGCAACAACAACACCATGCACCTCAACACCACAGACCTCTTGGACAGGAAACGGCACCCAACAGCACCACCTAGCGTCGAGCTGCTGCCACATTTAGGAAGCTATAAGGAGAAGAAAGGAGGATTTGGCTGAGATCTCATTGAGAGAAGCTTGTTGTATGAAGGCGTAACTGCATTAAAAAAATGTTTTTTTTTTCTGCTTTTTTTTGCTTTTCAAATCTGGTCAGGATTCAGATATTGGTTAAGCAGCACGCATTTGTTTAAAATTATGTTTTGGTATTTTTTTAACAGTATTTATTTGGCTTCTTTTATTGGAAAATTTTTAAATCAATGAGCTTCTCTTCACACCACAGCTTTTGCGCTGTTAGCAGTTTAAATATGTGCCATGTCTGGTCATATGGTTTTGCTTTTTCACCAACTGTGGTCAGCAAATATTCACAGTTGTAGTGCCAGCTCACCAACAGGTGCCAGAAATGGCCTTGACAACAGATTGACCATTAATCAAAACAGATTGATGTATGTCTTATTTATGTCTTTATAGTTTTTATATTATGTAGTATAGTCTTCATGCCCGGTGCACATGAATACTGTCTCCTTAACAGTTTAAGCAAGTTTCTAATACTGGAATCTCCTCCCCCTTCGGTATGTCTGGGAGGTTAAAACAAACATGAAGAAAAATTTGCAGGTATTATTTTTAATCGTGACTGGCTACATTCTCTTGCAAAAATTGAGTTGAAATGAATCATCAAAATATACTGTGTATATACATGCCTGTACCTTTACAAACTCATTAAGTGCAGCCAACAAAGGGGTTAAAGTGTCCCAAAGAACTTACTTTTACATTTGATATATGTTTTTGAAATTTACATTTGTTTTAGATATGTGTGTGTTTACAATTATGTACAAGAGATCCAGAGTTTTGCAGTTGATGTAATGGTGCTATCATAAAATTTTGGCATCTTGAATACTTCACTCAGTACAAGACTGGTGTAGCTTCAATGAAGTGTTGGAACGAACGTGTATGGAATATTCACGAATGAATGGCTTTATGTCTTTATCTTAATGGATAAGTCTGGCGTTATATTTTTGTTATTGTCAACAAATCCCACAAAAAGACCAACAACCATTTACTTTCTGAGTTCCCTACCCTTTCTTTTTTAAGGCTCAGGCATTTCCTAACTCAGCTGGAATTAATGGAGTTGGAGCTGGAGTTAATTTTTATCAAATGTTACTCAAACAGGAGTAAATGGTGGATATGTGGAATAAACTCAAAGTAAACTACAGAAGACAACAGTGGAGCTCAGTGCAGAGGAAGAAGATAAATTAGATACACAATCATAATCAGTAGAATCAATTTGTTGTTTTGGTCTTTAAAATGATTTGTTGACTATAAGAAATATAAAAGCATCTCCAATACAATCCTTAATTGTGAAGGTACTTAAGTGGAAATTTGCAGAAAGAGAGACATTAAGAACATTTACTGTATTAGTTAAAAAGTATAATTTACTAAGCTTCAGATTTCTTAATAAATGCAAAGTTTGTATTCAAATGTTGTTGGCGTTATGTTGCATTTTTGTTACGTTTTGTGGTACAGTTTCAAATTCTCAAAGTTTCAGTTTCAGGCGGTAGGAGCTCAGTCCGTAGGGCTTTGGCTTACAAACCTTCTGGGTACTGCAGAGGTTCCCCAGAGCATTAATATATATGCATCTATAGGTTTGTATGCATAAGTTAAGATATACTTCATACAATATACAATAGGCAATGAAATTTGTCCTTTTCTATATGCCTACCAGTTACATATACATAACCTCCCCCACACATGCTATTCATCACAGAGGCGCAGGAGTGCCTGCAGGGCAACATTTTGGAGTTGATCAAGGGTTTGTAGGCAGACATATTGGGCACTGTCGATGTGGTGCCATCCAACTCACAGCTTGACTACACCTTCCTGTCACTGGATCAAATCAGCTATTTTGGTTACTGTGCGGCCTCTTTTAGCTCATCCTGCCTCCCTTTGTGTGTGTCTTTCCACCATCTCTCCACATTAACATTTACATGTCTGTAGGTTTGTAAGCATGTGAAAACACTTACTTCCCCAAGGGGACAAAATTATTATTTCAATGATAAACATTACATTTTATAAAATTAAATAAAAGATCCATCCTAATAACTTTAGTATAGTCCCTAAAATCCCTTTTAAAACATGTATGTTTAGTGTCAAGTGGTGTTTGTGCTCTGCCAGTTGAGTATCTGTGAGAGGGTTGTCTGTAGATGAACTGTAGGTGGCACTCCCGTTTTTCTTTTGAACTGTGGTGTGCTTTTTTGACCTCCACCCACGCCTTCTTCTATTTTTATTTCAAACAAATCACCTTTAACTGCTGCTGAAAAAGTGCAACTCACTCACAGTTCACCAGGAAACATGTTCCCACAAGAAAAGATAGCTGTTTTTTTAGGAAAACTAGTTTTAATTAAAACAAAATAAAATGTCTCATATTGTCTGATATATACTTAACTTTAGTATTTTCTGTATGACATCCCTGTGCAGCTGTGTATGTTGTCAGTATTGCAATGGTGATGTGGTTTTCTGTTTGAGGAGCTGCTTGCAGTGGTCCCTGGATTGGGAACACCTGGTCCCTGTACTCCACAGGATATAAAAGCTTCACCTCCAAGATCATGTCTTTCTCATCCTCCCTGCCAGCAGCTACACCTTTTGGTTTCCGTTATCCATCCATCCATTGTCAACCACTTATCCTGCGTACAGGGTTGCAGGAGCTGGAGCCGATCCCAGCTGAGATTGGGCGTAAGGTGGGGTACACCCTGGACAGGTCGCCAGTCCATTGCAGGGCACACAACCACTCAGACTCACATCCACACCTAAGGACAATTTGGGAGACACCAATTAACCTAGCCTGCATGTCTTTGGATGGTGGGAGGAAGCCAGAGCACTTGGAGAGAACCCACGCAGACACGGGAAGATCATGCAAACTCCACACAGAAAGGCCGGGGCAACCAGGGTTTGAACCTACAACCTTCTTGCTGTGAGGCGACAGTGCTAACCACTGCACAACCGCACTGCTTTAACAGCTAAACAATTTTTGCAACTTTGAGCACAAAATTAAGCTATTTGTCAATAAATATTTGGCGAACTATGTGGGTTGTCAACATTGTCAGGAAGTGACTCAGAAAAATACGAAATATCATAGAAATATCAAAACACACTGGAGGGGGGCTTTAATTGAAGCGCTGTGTCTTTTCCCACTTTTTGTCATGGCCTTTGAGCCTGGAAATGACGTCTGTGATAAGCTTGGCATTGATCAAAATTTGCAACCAAAGTTTTCATTGTTTTGTACCCCAGAGACACAAATCTCCAAAGTGCTAACACAGGCCTCTACTGTGCACCAGGGCGTTGAGACTAATCGGTTGTGATGGTCCAGTGTGAACTCAGCAGGCTTCTGGCACCGGATCCCTCCCTTCACTGCAAATCCTCCATCTGCCACCGGATGCACTGCAGAGAGACGCACTGTCGCTGTGTGTCACCAGGATGACAAACTCACACGAGGATGTGTGAGAATGTGTATAGTTAAATGTTTTTACAATAAAACAGCAATTTTAACTTTATCTTTTAACTTAACTTATATTTTCACTCAAAGCTGGTAGAGCACTGAATGTGAGAAAAGCATGAGAAGTGGACATTTCATAGTGTACGCCCTCTGTTGCCCTCAATGCAGCTCTTGGGGCACACAGCAGGGATGCACATTATTTTCAGAACAACCGTCTGTCTGCATCAAGTGATCTCTAGAGTGCATGTGAAGTGAAGGTGGAGGACAGTTTGGAGGGCATACAGTAACAGTGTCAGTATTTACCAAGAACATGTGGTAAGTTGTCCTCTGACAAGGACAGACAGAAACTCTAGGTTAATGAACTGTAACAGTAAATGTTAAAATGTAGTAAAATGTCAAACAAAATCTAATGGAATAAGAAATAAATAATACTGCAAGTTGCACAATTTGATTCAAATTTCATATACTGCTTCTTGGAGTCAAATCAGTAAAACCTTAACATACAGACATGATGCACGGTTTTAGGTTCAGTGTCAATCACACTTCCATGTCCATCTTGAATAAATGTTCATAAATCTTGAAATCAGAGAAAACAAGACACACTATAAACTGCAGAGTTTGCCTGAGAATTATCAGACTCTTGACGTCTCTTCAGTATCAAAGTTATCCAGTAATAGTTGTAGATTCATGGGTACACTGCAAACAGGAACTGCTAATAGCTTATTCTGCGGACTTTTAATGGTGCCAATTTGCCAAAATGTCAACATATATAGCCTACAGATAAGTAACCTTGGCAGCACTGTACTTCTAGCGAATAACACAATCATTTCTTTTATTCTCACAAAGATTTGCAACTCTGTATTGCATGCATTAAAGGACCACAAACCTGACAGACTGACATCTGGTGTAAGCAAGCATGGACGACACATTACAGTAGTCAGACAACAGTGAGTCATAACAGTGCAATCGAAATGGAAATTACATTCAGGATTATTTGGTGCAAAGTGAATTCACCCATTCATGTGATACATATGAAGATGCATCAAAGCTGTTTGACGTTCTTCAGCGTGGAATTCCATGTGTATCTATGGATGCTTCCTCCTTTCTGTCAAATAACACCCCAAAACAATTTTTATTTTATACCCTGATCACCCCTCCATACCATTGACTATGACAAGAACATGATCTCCCATCATTCCTAAACCTAATTTACAAGGGGAACACAAGAAACCCAGAGAAGGTGGAGTACTTCCACCCTCCCATCAGGTTCCCCCTCTCCAGTTTCAGGTAAGCCTTGTCTCCTCTTTCCATCATCACTAGCCCGGCATTGGTGGCAGCTTCCCTGGTGACGTCCTGATCACCTGCGAAAGCTGAAATCACGGGCCAGCCGTTGAGAACCAAACTCACCTGGGAAAAATGGGTGAGAAGACAGAGCAGGTGACATTAGTGGGAAAATAATGGACAAAAGATGTGAATTATATCAATTGTTGTTTTTAGAATGTAAAAGTGTTGAATTTCATGGAAATATATTCTACTCAGGATGCATTTACCTTTAAATGGTAAATGGTCTGTCTGTATGTGTATAGCCTTTCCAACCACTCAAAGTGCTTTACATTACATCCCATTCACTCCGTACTCACCTGCTGATGGGTGGACAGAAATGAACTCATTCATTCACACACCAATGGTTACACCGCCTATTTACACTATTATTTAAATGTTAAATTCTTGTACTTACTTGTATTGTCTGCCGGTTGTAAACTTTGACAACATGAAAGCTGAAACTGTAGACTCCTTTTCTAGGGGCTACGAAGACACTCCTTGCTGGATCGAAGTGGCTGCCAACGTTTACAAGGATCTAAGAAGAAAAGGAGATGAAGAGAGAGAATAAATAGAACAACCAGTCCAGAGCCAATTCTTGAAATATTTTGTAAAATCTGTAATTTTGGGATGTTTTTTTGTTGTTGTCACGATTGTGTTTATTTCTAAAAGTTTATAGTATTATAGAAAATCCTTTTAAAAAACCAAACTAAAAGTATTTAGTGCTAAATTCTCGCCTGCTATTTCAAAAGGAATATTGAATGGATATTTAAAGGATAATAATATGTGTTCTGGCAGTACATTATACGAGATACATGACTAATCATTATTTGGATTGTTTTATTTGAGTTCTTTCACACC
>JAPMOB010225804.1:6404-20759 GCA_029875015.1 Lepomis gibbosus | reverse complement strand
ATGTCTTTCTTCATGAAAGCCAGCCCCGTGTAACAGCCGGTTGGTTTTTTTTATTCCTTCCACAAAAGCAGCTATAATCATTGAAGTCTCGCAGCCCCCCCAACCCCACCTTTTGTTTGTTCGTCTCCTTCTTGGTTTACTGAATTGACATGTAAGGCCAGTTAAAACTGCTCCCCGAAAGCAACATATCCCTGATGAGAGTTTCAATTGGGGTTTTACCTACCAATCGGACGAAAAATAATTGTTCTATGACCGAGGAAGAGACTGTGCGAAGGGAAGGCAAGCGGAGCAACAACTTCCCAAACCGTGTTGGCTGGTTGGGATACTGGCTCCGGACATATTCCTCCAGGGCGCACTGGGACTTCTCCTGCAAACTTTCCACATGGGCCACATCTGAGAGGCCACAAGCATCTGAGAGGGGGGGAAAGCAAATAAACATTAATAAAGTGTAACCTAAAGTGCTTCTCTCACAAGGAGTTTTCTCCCACGGTGGTGATCCACTTGCGGAAAATTGATAGCCTGTCAGAATTTGAGAAAAGCAATTGTTTTAGGAAATGATTATTTTCCCTTTAAATGTAAAAGTGGAGTTTATTTATCTCGAGGCTTCTTTACATAAATTATAGTGCACATATTTTTTGGTGTATGAGAATTATTTAATAACACCTTGTAATCATAATAAAAACATTACGCTAGACGAATAATTACCACACCGTAGATTAAACATATAGCTCTACACTAATGGCAACGTATAAGTCCTTATCAAAAATATTATAACTGATTTTAAAATATGTAGCCTATATAAATACTCTTTAAAACTCTGTGCCACAGTCTACAAGAAAATGACATTATGAGATCTGCTTTCCCACCATATTATTTTGGTATTCCTCATTTAATCGCTTTTATAACTCGATTATTTCCCTCGAAAAAGCCACTTAAAAGTGGGCTTAATAATTAAGGATATTCATAGCTAAAGACTGTTTTGGATGAGCTTGTCTCTCACAGTCAGAGGCAGAGCGAGGAAGGGAGGAGGGGGAGGGAGAGAGGGAAAGACAGGGAGACCTACTGACCTTTAGTGAGCAGAGATTTAGCTTGGAAAAAAGGGCCTACAGCCTACGGAGTTGCCGTCATACTTTACCACCAGAGACGCATAATCACTATCTATGCTGCTGCATGTGGGCGGCAGCTGCTGATGTGCCAAAGACGCTTGTACGCGCATTGGTTAAGTTTGTAAAGTTTACGCATGAAAACAACCAAACCACAAAAGTAGCAAAGGCGTGTCAACCAAGCTGCAACACACAGCTCATGTTCAAGCCTCCGGGACTCAGGTATGGAGAGGACAAATGAAGCCATCGTTGCTTAATAATAACAAGCAATGGCCTGAAATTATATTTTTTAAAGAAAACAAGCCACCACCAAAACAATGGTGGGCTGCTAGAGATGAATAAAATACAGAGGCTGATGGCTCGCAGGTATGATATCATATCATAAGACCAACGCAGTGAAACACTGTAAATCTCTTCCACACATTTTTTTTTTAATTTTTCTCTTTAACGGGGTAGCTAAAGTAACAAAATAGCAGGGAAGTTTGGGTCGTGACCTAGTTCTGGAGCAAGTCCAGAGACGCCTTGAATCCCTACTAGGCAGAGAATATTTTTGCAAATAAAAATGAAAGCCGCCCCTCCTGTCACAGCTCAGTATCACAGTACTGTTAGATACTGACATATTTGAAATTACAGGGTGTGCATGGATTCTACATGCTTTTTTTTCTCTCTCGGACATGTTTGTCCCCCAAATGACAAGAGAGCGTTGAAACCTGCGCTCTGCTTTTACTGTGTGCAAATGGGACATTAGGCTTGTCTTTCTTTTTCTATTCCCCTCCCCCTCGGAGCCTGACATCATTTATAACTGTCATTCCCTACAAACAAGACGTGGGGTATACACACATTGATAAATGGCGAAAAAAAATCTGTAGCAATTCATCTGCAAGCTATTGGGTTCTCCAAACGTGTATTAACAACTAGATTTTATGACACTTAAGGCAATTATTGTGAAGTTATCGGTCTTATTTAAGTCTAGACTATGCTATAATGTTTCTACCAGGCTGCAGTTCCTCTATTTTGTTATCAATTTAATTTAAAAATCTCTTGTGGGTACATGCCACGAATTCCAGTTTACCCCTTAATGTGTGTGTGTGTGTGCGTGTGTGTGTGATAAATCAGTTGATTAATCAAGTGGATTTATAATTTAGTAGCCTAAAGCCTATTAAAAAGCCCCTGACCATGAAGGCAGCATGGGTAAACATTTTAGCTGGGTGTTCATCTAAGACAAGGAACAACCTCTAGCCTCTAGTGCAGATATATTTAGGTCAGCGTTGATTTAGCTGATGTCAGTGTGTGCATGTTGACATTCACACAGGCTGAACTTGGAGTGTGCCCGTCTATTGTCTTACCTGTGGTGAAGAGCACAATTGCCTTTAAGCAGCTATATTCAGCAGAGTCAACGTGCAAAGCTTTGAGCTTTTCCACTTGTTCTTGGAAGATCCTAATGTGGTCCATAAAGGCTACCACTCTGTCCGCAGACATGGGGGAGGCATGAAGGCCAGCCGCCGCCAGGAGGGGAGCCACATGCAGGGGCATGGAGCACTGCGCGGCGTTGAGCACAAATAACTCACTCCACGTCAACCTCAGCAGAGCCACCTGGTCGGTGATCTGAAGATCTGGAAAGAAGGGAATATTCCTGGCCCACTCCACGGCGCTGAAGAGCATCCTGGCTGCTAGTTCACAAATGTTCTCGATGCCCATTATGTTGTTGGGCTGCATGCACTGACTGCCATACCGGGACGTCGGGTAGGGCTCCGCTCTCAACAGAAGAGAGATATATCCGGATAAGTAGGAATGGCAGTGCAGTGGGTCTCCATTTGTCAAGGCGAACTGGCCGTGGTGTGGCTGTGTGGGTGGCACCCGTCCCCTTTGCACGGCTGCAGTAAAAAGAGAAACTACAGATATTGAAGCCTGAATTCTACAAACCTTCATACAATCACTGAGCATCAAGGGTGCTGTCAAATATTACACAATTTTCAAACTGACCGCTCACACCTTGAGAAAATAAATGACATACAGCATGTTTGCTAAAGGCTAACATCAAAACACACACACACACACACACACACGCACACACACACATCATGTTATTGCACAGGAGTTTTAAAAGGACAGGTTGCATTGAAAATTAACGAGGCTGTGGTGAGACTAATCTTTTGGCTACTGAAACGCCAGAGATGCGCTTTAAACGCGCTATGCATATGTCCATCTTTAAAATGATGTTTTTCAGCAACAGCAACATGAGCTGGCTGTGAAGGAACACAAAGAGGGCAAGGGAAACCTTGCATGTTTAACCCTTAACCTACTTAGCAATTCATCTCCTTTTACTATACATGCGGGCCTATTTTCGACTAATATTCATAGAAATTATTGAGGTTATACGGAGGCTTTGTGTGTATAATTCAAGCTGATGTCCGGTTTTAGACACAGTGAACTACATGCAGGATAAATATGGAAATGTAGCCCGAACACGGTCTCTCTTAATTCGATACTCGCCATAATAGCGCAGAATGCTATATTGTATCATCTATTCAACACAGACCATCTCGTTCATGGATCCATCTAAATATAAATTCGATAGCCCTAGTCTAGCCAGGGGGTCGGATCTTATTTGGAAAATGCAGTGCTATAATGCGCTGGAGCTGGATAGTATAATGCAACGCTAAAAGGGAAGATCCCGAATGAGCCACAGCAGAGAGCGGCTCCATTGCGAGCTCCAGCCGCACAGCCTGGGAGGGAATAGTCGGGAGAGAGCCAGGCTATGGGGGCGACATAACATGGTTTCATGGCTGGAAGACAATAAACGTAACACACATACAAGAATAGGAAAATAGAAAGTCCCAATACCTTCCCGTCTCATGCCGACTTTAAGGCATTTTTTGAGGCGGCAGTACTGACACTGATTGCGGTGGTGTTGGTCGATTGGACAATTCCTGTTGGCACGGCATGTGTAAGTGAGGTTCCGTCTTACGCTCCGTTTGAAGAAGCTTTTGCACCCCTCGCAAGTAAACTGGCCATAGTGTTTGCCACTCGATTTATCCCCACACACCACACATTCAATGTGCTGTGGCTGCTTCTCTGACTGCTGCGTCGTCTGGTTCGTCGGCGTGGACTGTGTGTTGTTCGGGGGTCCCTGGACCGGAGTCTGAGGGGTCGGAGGGGCGACCTGAGAGGCTGTCAAATTCAACTGGCCTGGTTGAGGGGTGGGAAGGGATAGTCCTCCTTGGGTTTGCGAGGAAAGGGTGCCTTGGGTGTCAGCCACATCGTCCTGGGAGCCTCTCCACACTACCATTGCCATATCTATCAGTCAACGTAAAGAAACTTTTTGTCTGCCGTTTTGGTGTCGCGGTGAATAATGTCTCAAGGAAACGCGGTAAACTGTGATTAACAGCCGGACACACAAAATGTCAAATCTAGCCTACGTTGAATCCACTCGTTGAATCTCCTGAAAACTGTCGATTTATTGCTCTTGGAGACGTCGCGAAGCACGTTTTCAAAACTGATGCGATGGCGAGCTGAGTCGCTGCCTTGCGCTTAAAGGCCAAGTCCAGGGGCGCTTACAGTCAGCCATCCAGTACACCCATCAATGGGAAAGACAGACTAAATATTAAAATAATAAACCGAGGTAGCATGGACTATTCAGTGAACGATGGAGCAGGTTGGGTAAGACCGTGCCTGCAGCAGCATAAAACAATTGGTGAGCACACTCGTAGCAGCTACTATCAAGTTCCAGCACAAGTCTTGAAGAAAAATCACCAACTGGGTAAAAAAAATGCGTCTTCTTCCTTTTCTTCCTATGAGGTAGCGCCAGCAAGCGCGCAGCTGAAGCCAATGTTTTGAGAGCTTAGAATATGAAGACAACTCTCTCCCCCCCAAAAAGCGAAAGCACTAAAAAACAAAAAACAAAAAAACAGAGATCACAGCCTACAAACCTCCTCCGTGGACTGAAAAATAATAGGAAAAAGGAGTAGAGAATCAAAGTGATCAAATATGTTAAAAAGGCGGAGGTTAGGAAGTGATTTGCGATTGGTAGGAGCCGGGCTGGCAGAATGCTTTCTCTCTGATCAGCTCACTGAGCTCTCTATATAGTGAACTTTGACACGACTGCTGCAACTTAGCACACGTTACCATGGAGATCAGCTGCCATATAAGGAAGGAGAGTGTGTTTGACTGGTCAGAGCTCAGGGACCTCCCCCTGAACCCCATTGGCTAGTCGGCACTTGTGCTACTTGGTACCTTGCCAGAGCCAGCATGGAGGTCGAGAGGGCCGCTTGGTCCTAAAAGGAGACGTCTTTCGGAAAGAGGAATCATTTCTAGTCTCTTATTCACCCATATAGGCTATTCTCACATGCACGCCCGGCAAACGCCTCGGCAATTTCACGAATATAAAAAACAAAACAAAATTTGAATTCAATTATTTGCCTCATATCGCGTTGCAGTAGGCCTAGCTATATCAGCAAGCCCTGTAACAAACTGAAATATCCAAAGAGATTTTGTCACCGAGACACAGGTGCACCTTCTGGACATGATCTGCGCTCATTACAATAAAACTGTCTATCTATTGTGCCCTTATCTTAATCCTTTAGGTGGGCTATGTGGATATAAAGACAGACAACACAAACTATATGAACAAATGAGGCACTCTGACTGTATGATACTCCAAATTAAGACTGCCAACATTATTTAGGGTAATTGTAAATGAAACAGCATGTGATCGCTTCTTTGGTCCATGCATATGTAGACTAAAGCCAGACACTGAAAAGGGTCACCATAACGCCATGTCGTTTGAATCTCTACATTTTTCTCTACACGTTCCCATATTTGTAGAGGCTAATAAACCTATTAGTGTTTCTAATCACACCAGGTACCACTCACCACCATCCACACCTCTTATAAAAATGTTATGATAGGCTACTGACATCATCTGGGCACCCGCTGTAGCCTGCTAACCCCCCCCCCCCTCCCCCTGGCCACAAATATCCCGAACCCACCAGGTCAGAAAGGCCACAGTCTCAAAAGTCAGAGTTTGCCTTTATGCGGTCATGAACGTGAAATGACTGTAGCTTTAAAAAGGGAATATGTTTAAAAATGTCACCTGAGGTTAAAGGCCATGCCGTCACATTATGGTTTTCATCCATAAAAAGTCAAGCCACATCCAACGCGATAAAAGCTACGTGCGGTCATTTATATTCAAAATGTATGACAGATATGTCCCTATAATAAAAACAATCTACAGTTTGTAATAATGAAAAACACAATGCAGGGTGCCGTGCATGTAAAACGGCGTCGGTGTACGTTCAGAGTTGCTGCCTGCATGGTTAATATTTATTTTAGCTTGTATGTAAACAGCAGCAACAACTGCTTTACTTTATGCCCGGAGGGCATCAAACTTAACACTGCAGGTAAAACTTCACGGAGCCATACAGATGAACCTATAGCCTGAGGTGCGTGTTAGTCTTAAGAGAGCAGCAGAAGCAGCAGCAGCAGCATGCATTGTCCCAGGATGTATTACAGTATATGGGTGCCCCCTAGCGTATGAAGTTTTTTGCTTCAAACAAGATTCAATTTAGAGGAGCCATCCGACACGGAAACTGCTTCAGTCTCGTCTCCCGCATCGACCAAACTAACGAGCACCATTTTAAACTGATGACTGTTTGTTTAAATTCTGTTTTACATGACTTGGACGGCAAAGCTTTGAGAGTTGCCAAAGTTGGATTTACTTTTTTGCCACTTCAGACAGTCCCAGCGGTGGTATTTAGACCAATTATGTCTTTATTCTGAAACAAATTAGCCAATTATATTTTGTCTGCATGACTATTTTGTTGGTTTTATTTACAGATCCCGTGAAAACGAGGAGTCTGTAAATAAAAAAAGAGTCCGCAAGGTATCCATTTATCGAGGAACCAGCGTTGCTTCAAATGGTAAGTATTCATTTTGCACACTTTGTTAGGACAAATCGACAAAGCAGTAGTGTTTTATTCATATGCTCTAAATTGAATATTGTGTAAATAAGCGTCAGGTTTATCTGTTGAAATAAAATACACTGACTGCTGCAGACAGAGCATAGTAATGGAGCTATACGATATACTGTGCGCATTGAATACGGGCGACTCATTCAGTCATTTTCGCTTTTTATCCAAGTGTTAATTTATATAATGATCAAAATAAGCCCAACTACTTTGCAAATACCCATTCATAAAGTGATGTGCTAGTGCAAGAGAGGCAGGAGGCTGTATTCTTATAGTAACAAACCTACCAAATGCATACGTTGCTGATTCGTCCGTAGCGGGATGCATCTTCTCTCTTATTCAGAATATATTTAGTCTTCTCTTTTTCGACGCACAGTGCTCAGACTCAAACTGGCAAAGCGTCCTTTCCAACAGACGCGATCAAACACAAAAAAGGCACGATGTTTATTTGAAAAGTGCAATGTCTGATCATGCAAAAACTTTGGAGAGCCGAAACAAACGACTGCTTCACGTTATGTGTTGTTGAGCGAGGAATTGGAAATATAAGTTGACGTGTCGGTCCGAGCAGAATATCATTTGACTGCCTCTGAAAATGATAAGTAGGCTTTACAGCAAGCAGTGGTCCTGTGCGCCTTTTTCTCTCCTACAGTAATATGGCCAAAACGCGCTTGCACGCCGCTGCTTTGTGTGGGCTCCTGAGGAGAGAGGGAGGGGGTGAAGTCAGAACAGACACCTGTCTTTAAGTGTGGAGAGGAAGCATATGAGAGAGATTCTGCATATTAGAAATTATATGGATCCTCGCACTAAAGATGCAATAAGACTAATTAGAGGTGTAATTAAAAATGATAAAATTGTAATTTTATTGTAAAATAAACATGCTTAACTGGAGCTCATAAAAACAACAGTGACCATTGTGAGTATTATTATCAGTATTAATAAGAATATTTATTTATTTATTTAGAATATTTATTTATTTATTTATTTTAATTAATATCAATTATAGTATAAAATAATTGTTTACACGTTATAAAAAAGTAAAGATATAAGCGACTAAAAAAACAATCTTTTTTTCTTACAGCTACACCTCTAGCAATTACACATTTTGCAGACTAAAAAGGGCTATATATGAAATGATAGCCTCAATTAACTCTCCGTAAATCTATACTACTAGGGTGAAAAATTGAGAACCTTTTCCACGCATAAACATTTCCACACCAACAACAATTGATTTGCTAGCCTATTAACCCCCCCCCCCGCACACCCCCTCCCAAACGTCTTGTGCTGCAGTTTTTATTTCCCGGGTTTAAAAGTTTCCTCTGTGTGATTAGTAGTTGTTCTCCCTTCAAGCAGAGGATAAAAGCACTATATGCTCAGCGATCCTGCATGCACACAACAATAGCGCTACCCAACGGGACCAGCATCGATTAAGACGAGACAGAGGATGTCGCCTGCACTAAATATTTACTGATCACACACGAATAGCTGGATCCTTAACGATTTCCCATGCTCCGGCTGGGAGAAAGGGACTAAATCACTTTATTATTGTTAGTAAAACAAAGCACACGCTCTGGAACACAGGAGTGAAGATGTGCTGATTGGGATAAGTGCAGTTAAATTAATCGATACCGAGTAGATAATAGTTGAGATTTACGGACGTGCAAACAAAAAGCCCTCACTCATGTATCAGGTTAAACTGACACGTGCACTGCGATTGGTAATTCTTCTTATGTGACAAAGCGCGCGCAGTGGTCAAAACAGAGTCAACAGATTGGAGACTAAAACTACATAGGCTAACTACCAGCGTGAATTGAGTTAAACATTTTTCGCATATCTGACTTTTTAAAGAAAAAGAATCGTTGAGATAGATGATCTACAAAAGTAGCCCCTCTCACAACTGGGTAAGAAGTAAAAACTGGAATAAAAGTTGACTTTCATCTTATCTCTGTCACCAAGTCCTTCATGCAGACAGAGGGATACTGACCCGGAGGTCTCAGAGATCCCGGCCTGATTAACCCTTCCAGACCCGCGCAGGAGCAAATGTTAACCAGGCTAATCAACTTCAAGAGTCTGATTGAATTAGATGAGTGTGGAATCAAGACAGAAACCAAATTGTCCCACTTTAAAAAATAAAATAAAATAAAAAACATAAAGAGAAACGGTGGTCTTTTTTTGGACAATTGACTCAATTTAAATTTACACACACCCAAAAAAATCTAACATACAGGAATTGATTCAACATAACAGTAGAGGTGATTTACTTACCTTAAAAGGCAACAGGTTTCAACCGTTACTATAAAATAAAACCTTTCCAGTAAACTTTTAATATTCAAAACTCTCTTTAACACTCATAAATAGGCTTTTCCTGCTTGACCACCTGATTGATGGTGGTGCCCCATATTGCATATTATCAATCAGTGCCTCTCTTGTCTCTTTATAGCAGTGGTTTATTGTGCTGTTATAATGTTGCTTATATGAAAAACTAGACCAATAAGTCAAATGTCTGCTTGTGCACTTCACTTCAGTGAGGTAAAGAATATTTGCTGACAAAACGTATTTAAAGTTTCAAGACGTTTCGGCTCACATTGCAAGATAATTGCAGGAAGAAATATAAGAAAAACATAAGCAAAATCTTCTCCTATATTTAGATTTTAACATTTCAATTTTCATGACATAAATTTTTTGATAATTGTGTGGGCATAAATGCCCCCCCAAAAATTATTATTATTATTTTTTACAAATGGCTTTCATCTTGATCATGTATGCTGTGTGCTCATTCTTATAGTATATGGTTTCTTTTGATTTGACTTACTTTCTTCGTGGTTAAATAGGTGATTCTTGAGCATGGCTTTCACAAATTTTAATGACAAACACCACGTTTGTCATTAAAATCTGTGTCTTTTAAAATATGTTACTTTCACTTTGGCTTCTTAATAATGTAATGTAATGAAATTACAAAATAATGCACCCCATTATAACAATTAACAATTAAATATGGTATGTGTGATTGTCTATGTAAGCCATACAGAATGCCTCTGTATGGCTTACATATACAATCACACATACCATATTTAATACCATACAGTGTGTGAAAAATATGTAACATTTGCCTTTTTGTGAAAAGTGTGCCATCATGTAAGCAGACATACATGTCTGAGGCGAGACCATTTTATAAAGAGTTCATTCAGTGGTGTAGATCACTTTCCCGTGTCTGCATGCCCCAAGGGCCGCTATCTAAAAAGGCAATAGATCCCAGATAGCTCACTGTGTTCAATTTGCCAATGATAGATTATAGTGCCAATTTAAACAGATAGGGATCAATTTGTCTCAATGATCACTCTTTAGGCTGACTGCCAGCGTGCTCATAATGTTTTTGTAAATGCTGGTTGTTTGAATCGTGGCTGTTAGGTTTAAAGTGAAACTGCACTATGGAGAGAGGATAGGAGACATGATAAATGCTGCGTTGTTTTGGCTGCTAAAGACTGGATAGATGGAGCGTATGTGATGGTTACTTGAGGCATCAGCATTGTAGCAGCAATGACCAGAAGGTCAATGATTTAACTCTAAAGACTCGCTGGGAAAGTCTGGTTAGGGGAATTGTGTCATAAGTGCTCTCTAACCCTCAGGAACTACTGCTGAAGTACCCTTCGGCAAAGCAGCTTAAACCCCATCTGTCCCAGTGGAGCTGCACAGCGACCAACAGTACCAGACTGCAGTTGTACCAGGCACTTGTGAGATGTGTCTCTTTGAGTGTGACCTACCCTCCCTTTTCTTTTTAAAGAGGGAAAGTGGGCAGTCCAGTCGCCTCACACTTCTTTTTTTTCATCTCCTCAGACAGTGAAAAAGTTCAAGAGAAGACACAAGAGAGAAAGCTGTGGCAGCATTCAGTCCTGAGCCAGATATGGTTCACATGTGGCCCCAAAGGCAGCAGACAGTGTATTGAATTACTGTAATTCAAGTTCTAATGTGGTAGCAGAGTTACACGGATGTAGAAGTGGCTTACTCCAGCTTCAGCTTTCTATTACAGCTATTTAATGTTGAATTGTATGGTTTATTTTGTTAAATGTCAGCTATAACCATTTATTAGTTATAATGGCAGCTTTTGATAGTGGCCACCAATTTGTCATTATTATGAGATTTACCAAATATATAAAACCCATGTGAAAACGTTGCATCTCTAGGTTTTGTGATTTCCACGTGTTCAGTTATGTTCAAGAACTATATGGTTTGTAGGACAAGGAGAAAACACCCTGCTGAAACCCGGCTGGAACAACTCATGAATACATGTTGGTTCTTGCTTCTTGAAGATTTTGGACTTTTCCCGGAGACACAGGATTTTCATGTGACATGTACAATTATGGGATGACCAATAAAATATTATAGTTTTAAGTGTTAGTAGCCAAGTAAGTGGTGCTGTGTATAAATGCAATTTGCAGTGTTAAACTTGCCATATCTATGACAAATAAAGTTTGAGATATCATACGAGTTATGTTCTGTTACTTAAAATATTTTTTTAATACATTATCTAATGTTGTGCACTTAAATTTCAATATTATATATTTTACAGTTTTACCATGATATTTTACTGTAAATGTGTAAATAAAGCTTGCTTTTTCCCCCTGCAGGACCTATTGCTTCAACTGTAAGAGACATGCTGTTAAAAGCTATAACTTATAGTTTTAAAACAGTAAGAATGCAGCTCACTATTTGTGAAATTATTCTTTATAGCTAAATCAGACTTTGGCTTCACTGATTCTGCAGGATGTCCAGAGACCGCTGAGATTTAGCAAAACCATGTGTGTATTGCCCACATCCACGTCTTATGATGGCCAGTCTTTATCGCTTATTGAAAATAAGGGTATGACACTCTTCATTGTATAATGGTAGCATCTTTTTGTGGTGCAAATGTGCACAATTTGAAAATTTGTGAAAAATTTGTAAGGAGTCCGGTACGCACGTTTCCTGAAATTAAAGCATCATTGGAGTTAACACTAAAATTTACAACAGTAACATATAAAATTGGGCACTTTTTACCAGTTCCAAGCTTAAATACTGCAGGCTGAGAAATCAATCAAGCTTAAATGTTTTAACATCAGAATGCATTTCTCTGTGAAAGTGCTGCAGACATAAATTTTATAACTATGAACAAAACCAACAGCCCATGAATATTGACGATGTTAACTACCTCTACACTTCCACAGGTAGTGATTTAACATTTTGTGAATGGAACAAATATTGCCATTCAGGGTCTTTCAATCACACAAATCCACATGTGATCAATGGTCCTTGTGAAGTGACGGAGGGAATAAAAAGCAAATGGAATTTGAATGGGATTTTGGTAAGACCTTCACAACAGCAATGACTGCGAATGAAAGATTTTCTTGGTGTGAAGATGACCCGAAGGTGAAAAGCCATTACAAAACAGGAATCACTGATTCACAGGATCGTGGTTACTTTATCGTCATATGATGACACGCCGAAGCTGCTGCTAGAGCTCATAACGTGAGAAGCAGTCCTCCCTGGATGATGTCAGAGTCATTTCTTAGACTACAATAAACAGAGGGGATTTGTGGACATGTGATAATGCCCTGGGGTTAGAAAAAGACACGACGACTCTCAAATACATTCTGAGGTGGAAATAGTGTTTGTTTGTAATGATATAGTTTGAGTCCTGCCAATTAACTGTTCACTAAGGCGCTCATTCTTTAAAACATATACAAAACTCAGTGCAGTCAGTCATATTTCATTATGTTTAGTATTTATTTTAAGCTAAGTGACATTACTTAATCTAAGTGTGTACTCACCAACACTTTTCTAAACACACAATTTCAATGACAGGTCTTTGCACCCACCCCTCACAAACAATATTTGAGAAAATGTTTTTATTCAGTTTCTAAAATGCATTCAACAGTGAGACAATACCAAATTATCAGGATACCACCAGATTTCAGCATTTGAAAATGCTATTCATGTTGTGATGTTTTATGTTAGGACAAATCAGGGAACCTCTATTTGGCATGTAGTCACACTAGTGCAGAGGTCAACAAAGAGCAAATTAGGAGTAAGTACTGCTGTACAGCTGCACGATAATTTTCTGCACGTAAATGTGTCTTTTCTGAATGTGTAATAAGAAAATAAAATGCGGCACCATGGTAATGTGAAGCTGAATTGAAAGTAAATATCCAGGTAACTGTTTTCTGTGTGACACTAATTCATTATCTCTGAAGCTGCTCTATACTTCGGAGCCTGATGACATCACAGCTTAGCCACCGCCTTTGGTTTCCATCAAAAAGGGATCCACGTTGGTAAATGTTAAAATGCCAAAACATTAAGAGGAGGTGTAACCAACTCTGCTTGCTGGCAGGTGTTACAACAACAAAATAAGACACCTGATCATGTTTGCTAACCACCTCCCTCTGACACATATGAAATTGGGTGAGAGATATTATCTTGCAGTAAGAACATGGGCATGAGACTGAATAATTAGATATACCTTAAGACATAATTATCTTCCAAGACCCGTTTATCAGTTTTTGCATGGCCTAGGTTGTGACGATGTATAGTGGAGGAATGAGTTTAGATACAACATGCTTGTTTTCAGCATTACTACAGGTACAGTTTAACGTGTTAGACGGAGCATCTGTGCTGTTTACAGTGCAATAAAAGTGTATTTTGATGTACATTTAAGCAAAAAACTACTCCAACGATATAGTCACACTGCACCTAGTATGAAGAACTTTCATCATGGCATATATTTGTTATGCCTATACAATATGATTAAGCATGCATTGTTCAACAGGTACTGCACAAACCAAAACAAAGCAAGAAAGACAAACTTAAAAGACAGGGTGTTGATATCCAAGGTGACTAAAAATGTGGTGAACCCACAGAAAACACTTGTAACTGAATAAGCTTTGGTGAGTCACAATTAAAGAGTTACATCTGTTTGTTGATCAATTCGATAGGCATAACAGAGCGGTAAACAACAGTGGTGGCAGCAGAGTGTTGTCTGTGCGGCCATAGCATCTGGCATAGAGAAAGTGGAAAGAGTTTACCAAAACAAACGTTTTAGCTAAGCTAAATACAAGCAAGAGAAGAGCTACTGGATGATCATCACTGTTTTTATACTCTTAAAAACAAATGTTATAAACTGGTGAAATTTCCATGACAACCACTTGCATAGGAGAATATGCTCTTGGGCAGAACTGTCAAAAAATGGGTGGCCACGTGTGTCTTGTGTTGTCTGAAGTTGAGAAGCCTCCTCTGGCTTGCAAAGGAAAATATCAAAA
>JAPMOB010225795.1:0-14110 GCA_029875015.1 Lepomis gibbosus | reverse complement strand
CGAACACCCTGTTCGAGGCACACCGTTGTGTTTACAAACTTGTCGCAGCTGATTGGGTAATACCTGTGGTACGCTCACCAAACAGAAGAAAAAAAAACTCAGGGCATGTTGCGGAATGTTGCACAATGTTTCAAAGAAGCATGTCGTTAAATCCGAAAATGTCAATCCGTTGCAAACCTGATCTGCAGATATAACTGCGATCTGCATATCACTAGAACTCTCTTATGCAGGCACATCTTACTATCTGAATAATGCACCTATTAAAACTCTAACTTGGCAGTTAGAGTAACTCCAAAGCAAAAAAAGTGCAAAGCATTACAATTCAGAGACAGTAATAGTGTAATATAACTAATTACTCTAAATGACACTAAATGACAGTAACTAGTAATCTATAATGTTTTACATTCTGTAAGTAAGTTGCCCGTAAGTAAGTTGCAGTAACACTGCTCATGACTAGCTGTATCAAATCTTGGAACACAATAATATCCTCAAAGTGTCATTATGCAGGAGCTACTGTAATCCCTAAACAGCCAGAAACAGACCAGTAGAGCACGAGTAAAATTTACATAAAAGCGTGTTACCCTGAGCATCTCACTTTGTTGATATGTATCTGTTATCCATTAAGTGATGTGTAAAATGAGCGTTCAAGAAAGAATACTTTCAGATTTTCAAATCAACTCACCACTGGCAGCTTATAGCAGAGAGATAATATAATCAAGTCATCTGCGTGCAGAAAAGATCCTGGTCAGGATTGCAAGATGAGGGATTAAAGGAATAGTTTGACATGTTGGGACGTCAACTTGTTAACTTTCTTGTCGAGAGGTAGATAAGAAGATCGATACCGCTCTCGGTGTCTTTTCAGTAAATGTGAAGGTAATCCCAGCAGTGCGTAGGGTGCTTTTGAGATGTTTATAGGCAGTTTGGACAGAGCAAACAGAACACTGAATGAGTTAACACTGTGGTGCAGTAGTGATGTGATTCGAAGGAAACGGTAGAGTGAAAAGTAAAAAGGATTTTGTGCAGGTTCCTTTGGTGGCCTAGGGAAGAAAGAGCGAGGGAGGGAGGAGACCAGAGGGGATTGAAGTCTCTTTGTTCACCGTCTTGGTCGTCTGGATTTGGATCAAAGGCTGAGAGTTAAGACGCCCTTTGAAGACGTTTTCCTCACCTGATGCTTTCTGCCCTCTGCTGGGTCGGGATCAATCCCCACCTCTTTTCAGCTCATTGCCTTGGAATATTTGCACTGCACAAAAACGGCAAGAGCACAGAGCTGAAATGGAGGCCTTTCGATACGGAAAATTGTAATTTTTATAAACACGCTTTTTTTAAGGACAGGTGGTGGATTTGGGCACAACATTTTGAAATACTGTACCACAAATGTAGGTAATATAAGTATTTTTGATCAGTTTCAAAAGAAACTTTTGAAAAAGAAAAAGAAGAAGTTGAAAAAGAAGCACCAAAGGTACCACATACATTTTTATGTATGTTTTTATTTAATTTTGGGCAAAAAGAGTCCTGAAGAACAATTGGCAGTTTTCATTTTCTCTTCCTTTTCATTTAATTTCATTCTTTATTAGTCAAGCAAGATCCCTACAATCAACTGCCTTTTCGGTCCCTCCCTTATTTTCTCTCTGTTCCATCCACCTCATTTCTCTCACTCCCTCTCTGCAGCTGCACCCCGGCTTATTAAACTAGCCTCGGGGCTCGCGTGGCAGGACTCCCTGGCCGCGCCGCATTTGGCAGCACTGCTGAAACAAAGCTTGGCTGCCTGTGGGATGAGTGGGCATTTGGCACCCTCACCCACCAATCCTTCCCCTTCTGTTTCTCTTTCTCCTCCGTGTTTGTCCTCACTGCACCCCACTTATTTATATTTTGACGCTTCCCCCTTCGGTCTCTCGCAGCTCTCTCTGCCTGTTAAAGTTTGTCTTTCTGTGTCCTTCTACTTCCCTCACTTAGTGTATCCTCCAGTTCTTCTCCATGCGTGTGTAATCGTGTCTGTTCTACCCTCACTTTCCTCTCTCCATCTTTCCTTCAGCTCCTGATCTCCTCTCCAAAGCTGAGCTCTCAGTGTGTGCCAGAGGGATGTAACGGAGAAAAGGACAGACAGACAAAAGGAGAGCTAAACAGATTCACAGTAGTTAAGCATTATGAAATGCTATCTCAAATAGGTTTAGTTTAGTTTTAGTTTATCTTTATTGTCCCACTGTCCCACAAAATTGTTATGCAGCCAGGTTTCAAATGAGTGACAAAATACAAAAGGACAACATCAACAACAGCTACACAATAAGTCACAGAACTAGTTGAAGTAGAGGGAGAGATGAGACACTACAGAAGATACAGCGTGAGGTGAAACAATGAAGTGCATGCAGGTTTTGTAGAAACAACAAAGTTAGTTATGAATTACAGTTTGGCCCATTGATTTGGTTCGCTTATCAACGCGGTCAGCCGTTGGAGCAGCATCAGCGGCTGTGACACAGCTCATGGAGGTGATTAAAGAGGTGGTATTATGCTTTTAGGCTTTTCCCCTCTCCTTTATTGAGTTATATATCTTTTTGTGCATGTAATAGGTTTGCAAAGTGAAAAAGCCCAAAGGGAGTTCCCCGAAAACTCTGCTCTGAACTGCCTGAAAACAGCTCGTTTATAGTCCAGCCGTTTCCCTTTCATCCCTGTGATGTCACAGAGATGAAAGCTAAATGCGCCTCATGTAATTCTCGCCAAGCGGTTACTCCGGCACACTCTCAAAAACAGCGGTGGAAAAACACTGAGCTGCAGCACACAGCTCTCCTCTCCCTTCCAAACGCTAGCTACCCTCCAGGCAGTCAGTGGACATAAAGTTGTTACTGTGATGTAGAGACAGAGCTCAGTTAAATGCAACTCCCAACATCATTAAGAGACAAGATGTATCACTCTATAGCTAAAACGAAGCCTTCAACACAGGGTGAAAAGAAGAGCTGCAGCAATGTGCAGTATGACAAAAACATGATATTTTTTAAAAATTAAGCTATGTAAACCTGTTCTGGTACAACCCCTAAATAAGATTTTGAACATGAAAATGAGCATAATACCACCTCTTTAAGGTACTGTAAAACTTTAATTAATAGCCGAGTCCCAAATAGCCGCCTACCCCGTTTACTGGCCTGGTGCGGGAACACATTTTGTCAAATAAACGCCGCCTCAATTTAATGCCTGGTCTAGTTTTTATAGAAGTTCTTTGGATGTATAAAACCTCTTAAACCCCGCGGGGTGGCCCTCTTTAGCTGCTTCTAAGCTGCTTAGATCATTAATACAAATATCCTATGTTTTTACATATGATCAATGTCTCAGTATGAACATGCTGCACATCGTTAGATCGGTTAGATTCTCCACAATTCAATCGTTCAGTTCATTTAATGGAAACAACAAGCCCCAAAATCTAATTCTTATAGATTTACCGGTGTAACCTGCCTAGTACAAGAGAGGAAAGGAAAAAAAGTGATGAGTGCTCGTTAAGTCCGCTCATTAAGCCCCAAATGTGTCAGTTCCTTATTTATATTCCTTTAGTCTGTAAGGGTCCACCCATCAAAAGAATCAAAGCAGCTTTTCATAAAAATGAATCCAAGTTGTGAATCCTGTCATGTGAAGTCCATACCTCTCTGTCTGCCAATTTCTCTCATCCTTCAACGTGTTGTTGTTGTGATGTTAGCCTACTTCAAAATAATGTCGCAGCTAGATCAAATGAATGAGGTGTATTTGATATTATTTGATAGTTTTATACAAGTATAATTCTGTTAGAAATAAATAAACTGTTGCATAGTAGGTTCAGTTTTGTGCAAAAGGAATAAAAGGCCTGTCCCAAATATAGGCAGAGTCACTTCAGTGATTTTAGCAGATAAAAGCCCGGGCTAGTATAAGTTTTACGGTACGGTACGGTACTACGGTACGGTACTGCCCGGTTGCCGCAATTTTCTTCACAATATGTACGCATGCACAACTCAGTCACTTACAGAAATACCTATTTTTAGATTCAGTGTGTATTACACTTCCTGAGGATCTAATATCCCCAGTGTTCCTAAATCTGCTTAGAAATCATAGAAACAAACAACAACTCAGAACTTGCCTGAGAATCATGATGTCTTTTTTTTGTTTTTTTTCAGCATGAAAATAATCCAGAGATAGTTTGTCTGTACAACCATGGGTACATTGAAAACAGGAGCTACTTAGTTAAGTTGAGTTAATTCTACATACTTTTAATAAATGTAGGCTACAAAAAGGAGGCTCAAGCTAAACTAACAGACTTACTAACCAAAAAGAAATTAAACCGTGTGGTTCTACAAATAACTTTTGAAAATGCAACGTCATCAGATTGGCCTTTTTTCACCGGTTGTCAAAAGCCTTCAAAATCAGCTTTACTCAACCTGCACACAGGTCTTGAGAAGGTCATGAGAAAGGAAGAGATTGAAACTAAAGGCCATGGAAATTATTAGACTAAACAAGTCATCGAGAACAAAGCAAAGCCTTTAATCAGTCAACCCAGATTCTCTACTTAAGTGCCGGAGGTGTGAGAGGCAAACATTGATTCACTGATGTGACCTTTTCAACAACTCACCGCACACGCACGCGTACACACGCACCTCTTGAGAATTTGAATGAACAGTGATGAGATCAGGGCTGAATTATGTCCTGAACAGGTGTGTGTGTGTGTGTGTGTGTGTGTGTGTCTGTGTGTGTTATAGTGTTATACAAAATGCCTTTATCCATGCTGTGTCTGCTTAATATTATTCTGCATCACCAGCATGGCTGACTTGTGATTACACAAAAATAGGGTTTTATTCTGATTATGACCGTATCCACAGTGGACGTGGCACTGATTTGCGAATTGAGAGGAACAAGAATGGAGCCAAAGTCTGATTGAATATAGAAATTAAGTTACAGTTTTTTTCAATTGCTAAGATGCAACAGTCCAAACTAAAGCCACTATTTCAAAACTCTTCACACGCTCCGCATTACCAACCTCCAAAAACAGACTCAAACCACCAAAAAACTTCATACAAGTCTCAAAATAAACTTTAACCAAAACACCTCCACAAGTCACTTGTGCACATAGCCATTTCTCAGTCTATTGAGGCATTGCAAATTGCAAATGCTTTGACACATTTATACAAATGATTATGTAGAATTGTCTGTTGTTTCCTGCATTATCAGTTGCTTACTGTATGTCATGTTGATCACAAAGTACTACTGGTTTTCTGTTGAATAGAAAACATCTAGTCATAAGTTCATTGCACAAGTCAATGGTTTAACATGCCATAATCTGCAAAGCAGATTTTTCTATGTTTATTAGATTTTTTTCTCTCAGTGTGTCAGTAAATTGTTGAAAATAACGTAATTAGGAATCTGTGCCCCCCTAGACAGGAACGTCAACCTGAGAGGGTGTTTCCATGTTTCCATTTCTTATTTTGTAATTGTTTCCGTTGTGCCATGCAGTGGTGTAAAACAGTTTCTGTTTTTTTTCCTGCATCACAATGATACGCTCTATCAACAAATAACAGTGCATATAGTAAAAGTATCTCTCTGTATTGTTGAAATTGATCTATGCAATACAGAAAAAGTGCAGTTGTGCATTTTCAATCATTGTCATCCAAACCTTAGCCATAGTTTACAAATAATAGTTTTGCTAATGTTACTGGAAGGATGATTCTAGAAATGTTCCAAAGCGACTGAGAAAAACTGTAAGAATAATATATTTTCTATTGACTATATATAGTCTATATTTCTTTAATTTTTATTGACTGTACTATAGTAACAAGATGTAACAAGAATGAATCTGAAATTTAGAAATTTGCTTCAATATCCTTTTTTTCTGTATCACTGCATTCAGTAATTTACTTGTGAAAAAAAGTAATTTCAGTGCTGCAATACAGTTGTATTACACAGTAAAACTGGTACCTGGGACAAACGAGCCCCTGATCCAATTCTAATAAAATATAAGACACAATTAACACTTTTGGACTTGAAAAATATGCTGCAGATATATAGTGTTCTGCAGGTGGTGGAGTAGTAATGAGATGAGAGATCATGGAGTCTGGAGAAAGTGGTCATTGAAAGCATTTTGTATGCAAACAATGAAAAATGATTCACAGTTTGGTCCACATACACTTCTGTTTCGCTGACTGTGTGAAAAGTTTTGACAATGAACTTACCCCTTTGACCATTGCAGGTTAGCTACTAAAAAAACTGTAAAAGCAATGACAGTTTAGTTAGCTTATCAAGCTAATGTAGCCGCACAACACAAACTTGAAATTGGACAAAAAGTCTGAAGTGTGATTGTCTTCTGCAGCCAGTGTGTTCAGCATCACATCCTTTTTGTAATGCTACTAGTCATTTACTTGGTCAGTCCTTGCAAGGACAACTACAGAGTCTGGCCAATCAAAACTGAATGACACAAGTCTTTTATCCTCTTCAAAGTTACAGTCCCAGCCTAGTTCCATGGTGTGGATGCTGAGAGAGAAAGTAATTAAGCATGTGATATCTGACTGGGAATTTTAGAAGCAGCATCTATTATCTCAAAATGAAATGTGCTTGTTGCTGGATTACACCATTATTAGCAAAGGAAGTACCTGCCACAGCACTTGAAAAGTAAGGCGCGGCAGTAGCATAAAGCAGTGGGGTTACCATGGTGAACACAGCTACAGTAGGTGATTGGCAGGGCTGATGATCAGAAGCAAAGCCGCTCAGTGTTTGTTCTTCCATGAGCTTCATGTTGGGAGAGAATTAGCGGCTGCTAATTCCTGGCTTTCTCTCTCTTAATGAGAATTGGTTGGGAGCTGCCACTTAGTAGAGAATATGTGTACTCTGATTAGTATCTGTGCGCACCATCTGTGTGTGTTATTGGAAGTGGGGGTCTTCTGTTATGAGCTTGAAAGCACCAGGGGCACTTAAGGCATGACATTTACGTGCCACATAATTAACACCGTGGCCTCGACGGGTGTGTCTAAATGTGTGTGTGCCGTGTGCATAATAACTCGGCCTAAAGGTCTCTCAGGGAAATCACCCGCGATGGAGTAGAACAAACAGCGACTGCATTTATTTGTGATTTGCAAACTTGTACTTTGTGTTATCTGCAATGTTGTGTGAGATTAATAAACCCCTTTAACCCAACTCACAGATTTAACTGTATGTGCATCACTCACACTCCAAAGCTAACATTAAATGTGCATCCAACTTCTCACTCACCAGCTAGCTAATGAAAGAGCCCAGTGACAAATTATCTTAACACAGCTGCAAACTACTGCACAGAGAGGTAAAAATTAGAACTCTGTAATAAAACACCAAACAAGCAGTTTACCCGTACTCAGATCAAGGATACAGTAACCCTAGTTACCACTCAGTTGCCCCTGGTTACAGCATCCCTCTGTTTTCCTCCCATGGGGCTTATGGGTTGCTGTTGCCATGACACCCAAGTTACCAAACCCCCCCTTTTTTTGGACACCATGAGCTGAGTGAAGAAAGATCCCTTTTCATTCAGTTCAGTTCAAAAATCTATGAACTTTTTTTATTTTGGTTTCTGTAATTTTTAGCCATGCTAGCAGCGTAGTTCTAAGAATGGTAATGTCGGTCCATCGTTTTAGTTCAGACTGAAAGAACACTTCTGACTTCTTTACCATGAGGTTGACATTGTTGGTTTTGCATGAGATGTCTCAAACTATTGACTCGATTGTCATGAAATGTGGTACAGGTAGGGGAGACTGGGTATGGTTGTAACACTTTTTGCTTCAGCAAATATAACTCATTTAATTTTGTAGCGAGAGTCCGCAAACTTTTATACAAAGTACCCACATTTGTTCACTATAAATGGCACCAATTCAGTCCTCTGCAAGAATATCACAGACCTCGTGAGGAGATGTCAAATGCGTTGTGTTGCCTTGTTACAACTTACCCCAGTATGGTAGGTTGTAACACATGCTGGGGTAAGTTGTAACAATAAGACAAAAGAAGCAAAAACAGATGCCACACAATGTGATATGCTTCAAAGACATACAGAGAACAATGTTTCTCTCACACTGTAACAGACTGTGTCTGATGATTCGCAAGCATGTACAATATGTGTGTAAATTTATCTATAGAATAAACATACTTAAAAGTATACTTAATAAATACTACTAAAATGTACTTAATTAAACAATATCTTTGTACATACCCAGGTCTAACAAAAAAAGTGTCAGTGTGTATATTATTAATCAGAATCACAGTCGGTGCTTGAAGTGGGCTGGTACTAACCGGTACGCAGTATAAGCACTTCTATATTTTACTCTTTGCCGCACCAGGACTTTTTCTTGCGCACCAGGACTTCTCACCAGCTGCCTGTACTACTACTACATGTAAATGCGAAGTACTGGTCACAGAGCTGACAAATGAATGCTGGTGACGCTGGAGTGCAGGCTTGGCGAGCCCTGACTGCACAGGACACTCTGTAAAATATTGAAATCAAGAAAGTCCCTAGTTTATGTATAGTGGATGGTTGTAACACTTTTTAAAGAAGTGTTCCAACCCACCCCACCTCTGTCAGCAAATATTTAGCCAGCTGTTTTAGCAGAGTGGTTTGAAATTAGACAGGAAAAAGTGCATCACATGTTGCCTAATAAACTACATTTTAATCTAATATAAGTCAAACAATTCTATCTGCAATAGTATAGATACTAAACAAAATATAGTCTTGGCCAAAAAATTAACTTTCTTGCCTCAAATTTCGTTTTTTCTCTATATATTCTGAATGTACCTGTTGCCAGACATGATAACCACCATGCCTGATCGGGGAGGAAGTAGGTACATACTGAAATGATCACATAACTCCTTTCTTATCTCTAAGTGGTGGAATTGGTGTTGTTACAACCATACCCGGTCTCCCCTATCCATGTGCCCAACAGAACAGAATTCCTAAAACTTTGGAGATCCCTTACCTTTATGTCTGTCCTTTAGCTTTTAATCACATACCTGCAGAACTCATGAGATACTAAACATCAGCAAACCTCACATTGTCACTGTGAGCTAAATGCTAAAGTTAGACAGACTGAACAAGCACCACGTGGATGTCAACAGGAGCCCGGGGTAGTTATTGTGGTAACGTTTTACTTTTTCTACGGCTGATGATGATGATGAAAGTGACGGTAGCAGCCCGAGTTCAGCCCAGAAAGCTGCCTCATGGCCATAAGTAGCTAGGGAGGTCATTGTCATGTGCTGATAATATTTTTCTGCTGAAGCAGCACTAACTCTTTTTTACTACTAAGCTGACCCTCAACACTCTGCTGTACAGTTGCACACATATTTGCCATCACTGTCTCTTCGTAGTGGGATTTAAATTTTTATTTGATATTTGCCTCCCTCCACAGCTGCAGCCAGGCCTCTGCCCTCACGTCACAGCTGCTCCCACATTATAGACACACTTCACTGATTTACTGTCGAGTTAGATTTAATACTCACCTCGCAGAGCTGGCATAGTGCAGCATCTGTTACCTACAGACATACACCCACGTCCCGTTACCCAGAGAATTCTTTGCTAAATTCCAATTTAGAAAACAAGGTTAGAGGTCAGAGCGTGTCTGAGGTTTTTCTCCAGTGTGTTAGCACGGACTACTGTGTTCCTCTTCCTTCAAAATGTATGCATGCTAGGATAACCTCCAGTGCCCAGTGACCCTGAGTAGGAATAACCACGTGAATAAAAAAAGTACATTTGAATTCTTTGAAATATTCTCAACACACATTACATTCTCATGCAGATTCTTGATTAAGAATAACAGTTCATCCTGACATTATTCATGGGCAATTCCACAACAGACAAGACCCTGCTACGCTAAGAGATGCAATGACAAATCAGCATGTTTGGCAATCCCTGCACAGCACCGTATCTCTGCATCTTGTATTTAGATCAGAAGATGAACAGACAAAAACATGTGTCAGGTTAAAGGCCAGTAATTCCAATTTCAGCTGACAGATATAAGCAGCTCATATAAATTCAGTCACAACAAGCTGCACACGCTCTGCTGTTATCACTTCTCCCCGTGTGGAAGTATTGAATGGCGTAGAGGTAGCAGTGCACACGGTATCTCCTGCTCTTTACTGACACTCTTGGTTTATCAAAGGATGGTTTGGCAACACAGGGCAGGTTGACAAAAGAATACTCTGTCTCTAAGTTGGTATGAAGAAAGTGTTATCTAGAAAGTGCTGTAGGGGTCCCAGTGTCCAATAGAAAGTCTCACAGAAAAGTAGCTGTCAAAGTTTCATTATTTGTCTTATTTAAAAAAGATCATGTATCTGTCAAGCTGTTGGTGCCTTTTACTGAAGGCTACTGGAATCACTTCAATGTCATCCACGCTGTTGAGTGTGTGTGTGTGTGTGAGCCTCCTTCATCCTCCTTCAGCCCATCGGCTTTGCTCGCTGACAGAAAGGAATAAAGGCAAACTTTGACCCGTCTCTTCCACACTCTTCTTCTCTTTTATGAGCAATACCATCTTCCATGACGGGGGGGATGTAATTGAAACATTTTAATCCTCTATGGAAATAAAAAGGGGATTTTTTTCATTAGTAGCTCTGTGTGAGGAAGGAGGGAGTGGATGGTTGAAGGTTGGAAGGAGGAAAGAAGGAGGGAGGGTTCAGAGTGGAAAACGGGGAGAGGAATGAGAAGGACAAGCAGGCAAAGAGAAGCAAACGATTAAAAAACCCATTCCTGATCGCACGTCTCATTTTCTCTCCTATTTCACTTTCTCTCTGACTCCTCCTCTCTCTCTCTCTGTTCTCTCCCCTCTCCAGTATCTCTTTTTTTCTCTACCTGTCAGATGTTTCTACAGCTCTATTAATCATGGCTCTGTGCAGTCCGGGGCAACAAGTGCTGGGCCATGTCAAACTCTAACCTAAACTAAACTAAACTAAACTGCCATTTCAGCCTGTTAAATGTTAGCGTTAGCGCACTTTGTGTCGTCCCAAACATCTGGTTAGATTGTGTCTCGTCTGGAACCCGCTAACTGTAACCTCAACTGTTGAGCTGACAATCTGCTGCAAGTCATGAGAAGGCTGATGGTTTTGTGATAGGGCAACAGCCTCGACTATGTAGCCTCAGAGCCAAAATTTGGGGCAGAGAAAGTCTGCAAAGCAAGTTGCTAATAACGAATAGAGATCAACATTTTTGTCTGCGCTCTTGTTTATTTTGAATTATGGACACTAAGAAAACAAAATTCCCATCCCCAGAGGCAGTAGCATCTCCTTGCTCACATGTAAAGCGCTTAATTTGAAATAGAAGAAGATACTCTGATGCTTGTAATGAGAACAAATCTGTATGCATTAACACGATATGGACGTCTTCCCAGGCATGTTTGTTAATCTGCAGAGCCACCAGGGCGCCATGTGATAACATTAACAACAAAGAGTGCCGCCACGAAACACAGAAATGACCTCGTTTAGCACGCTGACGTTCTATTATCTGCCATTAAACACCATCACGCTGCATTAAAAAAGCACCGTTGTGGGCAATGGTAGTCAATTACTGGCTGGTGAAGGAGCATATCTGTCTGTAACAGGAACCATAAAACACCATTTGTGCAAATGAGGCCTCCCCAAAGGGCTGATTGTGGCAGAAGAGGCTGCCAATAGGTTTCAGATGGGAGGATCCGCTGCGGAGGCCGGCACCTGAATGCATCATCTTCACTAACGCACTGACACGCTGCTATTATCTGCCATCACCTAGGATTACTCATCATTAGGATAGACCCACACACACACACACACACACAATGTACGCACATAGTAACTCCTGAACTGTGCATATAAACCACACACACACATACATCTTCACACCATTACACCCATTGTGTTGTGAGCAGCCACACTCCTCTAATAATAACATTATTCTGTTCAGCCAGCAGATTGATGATGATTACATATGATTCCACTCTCTGTTGAGACAGAAAATAGATAAGAGTGAATGATTATCATCTGTTAGGGCTCATCTCTTCATGCAGACAGATAGAGGATTGTTTACACAAGGGAGTCGTCCGTCACTGGGGAGACGGAGAGAGGATTGTATCCTGCTCATTAAGACAAATTATGATCTCTGGTTTATTAAAAATTAGGGGGATGGTGATGCTTTAGCTGCAAACAACTTGTTGAGTTTTAGAGACACAGTCTGCACGTGGGTTTCTTCTGTGGACCTTTCTAGATATATGAACAATGTTGAAGTTGTTTAATTTAAAAGACCACGATGATGCTTGTGCATGTCTTACTGTAGAGCATTCACTACAAATTGGCTTACCATTTTTCACTGTCGGGGCAGAAGCTGAAATGATTCCCGGGTCTCTGTGCTGGATAGGTGCCTTGGAACATGACAGAGATTACAGACATTTATTGTTAAAGTCGTTGCTAAGCTGTTGTCAGGCGCCCCAAAAAGCATCTCGACTGAACCGACATTTCTGCTGAGCATTATTGAATGGTTGTTAAGTTGATTGTCATTGGATTTCATTCAGTTCATTTGAAAATCAGCTGGCAGAGGCTTCAGCGCTGCTTCCGATGGACTCACTTCAGTGGTCATCCATCACTTGATCGTTTTGTCAAAGTTACATTATTCTCACATTTCACTAGCAAGGGCCACACAGAAAAAATGATGTGTAAGGTTTGGACCCGCTGGATAGCAATGTTTCTCTAATGTTATGGTGAAGCTTCGATATGAAATCTGCTGTAGCACCCGGGCACGACGGAGACCATCATGACCCTGCAGAGAGGAAGAAGGAGATGACAAAAAAAAATGGAGAAAGGGGTGATGGGAGCTTAATCGCTCTACTACAAAAGTATTTTATATCTATTTCATTAAAACTCCACTATCTCAGACATTGGAGTTCCATAAAAGTCCTTTAAATGCAAAAACCTACTAAATTGTCATGATCGGTTTCACGGTGGCCACATTTGGATTTGGTTAATACTGGTCTTCTGAATCTGTTTCCTGCAGTATGTTGAGTCAAAAAACTGTGATTCAGTTAGGTTAAAGGGATAAAATATGCAAATTGTTTTGCTGATCTGGTGCCAGTTTTAATCTTAGAGGTAACTGTTTTTTAGAGGTAAAAGCCACCAGTTTTTGAATCATTCCAGCTTGTGTCCTCCAAACGCTAAAAGGAGAGTTGCAGGCCTTTTCCCCTTGTGTGCAGACATTACAAAGGAATGAGCCAAAACAAAAGAAGTTGACCTTTCAGATGTCAGATATAAGGGATTCAGTTTAATTTTGAGACGCACTCAAGAGTGAATGATTAGAACAGGAAATGTAACCTAGTGCCCTTAAAACCGTTAACTTTGAGGCCTTAGTCCACAGCAAGTGTTCACTGTGCCTACAAGTCTGGTAGAGTTGACGATCCAGTGCGTGCAGAGCAATGTTACCATCATCTCGAGACTGAGGCGCTCATGAACTCTTTTAAACCAACGTCTGTACTAAAAGCTGAGATGAAACATAAATGGCAGAAACACAAGTGTTGACTGCACTGAGGGCCAGTTTGACGGTTGCCAATGTTTTTGGCTTCTCTTACTCCAATGGATCAGGAATCGGGAATACTGAGCAGCCTTGTGTGTTACTGCGAATGAGATCATCTGTTTCTGCTTGCTATGGAATCTGACTGCAAAGATGCCAGCCATGTTAGAAAGTGAGACACTGCTGTTCCTTTTTGTAAAACAAGGTTTCTTAGGGGAGTGATAAGTGAGATGCCAAATTATTACACACAGTATATGTACAGTATGTGTGTGTGTGTGTGCATGTGTGTGTATGAGTTCCAGGTGGGCTGTAGTGATGGATAGGGAGAAAGGACAAGAGCTGACAGCTTAGTGAGAATCACTCCTGTTCCTCATCCATCAGATGAAACAGCTCACTGGCAGACACACACACGCACACACACACACACATACACACAGAGAATTGTTTGCAAAAAGAGAGATAATTTTGACAAAGAGGAAAATACCATCCTACAGAATGAATCTCTAAATCTCACTGACAAAGCAGGTGATTGTGGCTGTACAAGTAATAAAGACAGAGAGAAAGAGAATTATCAGAAAGAAAAGAAACTGTTACATCAAGAGGATTGGAGGTTCTTACATGAGCAGGGGATGAAGA
>JAPMOB010225794.1:0-25849 GCA_029875015.1 Lepomis gibbosus | reverse complement strand
CACACACACACACACACACACACACACACACCAGCATATTATGTTGGTATTTCCTTTTACTTTGATGCTACTGTGAAATATCTGCGGTGATAGCTCTTCCTCTCTTCACGATTCACTGACAGTGGAGCACAACAGCATGTAAAGCCAGAACAACGTCACAGGCTACACCTGTGCTTGATTAGTGAGACTGAATGTCATGAAATTACTTCTGCTCTTATGACTAACAACACCAGTGTAAATAATAACTTGACATGTCATGATAATAAAATGTGTAACTTCCTCTGGTTTGAACAGCACCCCTGATATTTGCCCGGAGTTTTTTCTTACCAACATACAGTTTCTCAAGAGTTACATGAAAAAGACTGATACCTGTTCTCTCTCTCATACATCTCCCTGGAGGTTCTCTGCAGGTTGTCTATCTCCTGGCTGGTTTTCAGCCTGATGTTCTCCAACTCCTCTCTCAACTTTGTCTCGTATTCTGACTTATAGCGGTCTCTATAGTGGGAAGAAGATGAAAGAAGAATATGAACAGAATGAATTATTGTTTATGAATTATGAAATTATTGTTTCCATAGAGGTTTTCTTCATGGTGAGGTGGTAATAATGTCGCTTGCAGATGAAACCGTCAATGTCAAAATGATTACTGACCACTGTTTGGTGTCAGACTGATATTCATTGGCAAAGCTTTCATCCTCTATATTAGAAAGACTAAAATACTGGCTGCTTGTGGTTGGTGTAAAACAGCAGAGCCTAACCTCGATGCTACATATTTTTCATAAGCGTCCTCTCGTGCCTTCTTAGTGTCTTCTAATTGTACCTGGAATCCAGAAAGAAAGAGTGATTAGTGAATAAGTTTAGTTTTAAATGAGCCTCCTAGTGGATCAACTGTATGGACCTGCAGCCTCTCCAGGCGATCTTCTTCATGTGCACAGCGGACACTAAGCTCCATGTTCTGCCTGTGTAGGTACTCCTTGTCCTTCTGAAGGAGAGTCACTGACTGTTGCAATGTTGCCACCTGGGGGGCAATAAGAGAAAAATGAAAAAGTGTTTATGAACACAGTATACCAAAAGAGTCTTTAATAAGTATCATAAATACTAAATACAGTGTGTGTGATGATATGTAGGAAGCACCTCCTTGCTGAGTGTGTTCCTTTCTCTGGTCAGCGCATTGTGACTCAGGTCTAGCGTCTCAAATCTCTTTGTTAAATCCTTCAGTTCTGCTTCAAAGTGGTCACGCTCCCTAGAAACCACAGCGTAAAAGGTTAACATAGATTTCATTTCAATTATATTAGAGGAAAACTACAATTATTTCCATTCCATTTGTAGTTTTCATAAAAAAAAAATAAAACCGCAAATCCCAATCCCTAAAAAATATACCTTAGTAAAACACTGCTTCACAAAACATCAAATAATACTCAAGTAAGGCTGATGGCCAATATATAATGTCGATATCAAAACAAAGAAAAGTCAAAAGTCAACTGCATTCATTTCTACAGTACAACATTATATGTTTAACAGTAGGCAGTTATGGGTGTTAGATTAGATTTGCATTTTCGATAATATATCTGCCTTGTGAGTGCAGGTACTGGCCGTGGCAATTATCTCGATTAATCGGTTTGAAACTGTACACAAAAACTGATGAACAAACACTACCTGACTCCTGATACTCATAAACCGAACACAAAGGCTTCTGGCTTTTTGCTAATTTATTACGATACTAAACGGATCAGAAAGCAGACAGTTCTTTTACAACACACTGGTCTTAAAATTACACAAAATATCTATCTTAAAAGACCAAGAAGAAAATGTTTTCAGTATGCATGATTAGGCTGCAAGTTGCTCTCAAATCTATAGGAGACAGGAACCTGTGGTGTGAGAATGTTTTTTTTCCCAGGATGATTCTGGAGATGTTAGCTGGATCCCATTTCAAGCGCGGCCTCCATCAAAGCACACAGCCTACGAAACTGTACTGTAGCCTTCAAAGGAGTCAGAGGTAGTGGCATGACCCCTCTGCATCAAATGAGCAGATCTACAGAGGAGTCACCTCTCTCGTTCTGTCACACACACACACACACACACACACACACCGTTTGATGTTTGGGTAGTTGTCCCTGCGGTAGTCTCCTTCTTGGATCAGCTGCTTGGTATCGGCCAGTTCCAGGGTCAGTCTCTGGCTCCTCAACTCCAGCTCAGTACGTAGCCGCCGCTCCTCTTCATAGCTCTGTGGATACACAAAGCAGACAGCTTTTACATTACATGGTAGGGGAGTATTAATATTATTTAAGACACAGGATTTTACCTCCCGGTCCCCCCACATTGTCCATGCTATAACACCACCTACCACCTGCTCATGGATTCATGCTATTTTTAGCTAAATTCTGACCCCGCCCTCAGCATGTTGCTGTGTTGTTTATGCCTACTCAATTAACTGGATGGTTAAATTTTTTGTAAAAAACAACACACTCATTTTGAACACCACCATGCTGTGAAAACTACCACAACTAACATAAATGCGACACGTTCACACATGTAGGTGTGAACCCGCCCTGAGCAGGTAACTGAACCTCTAGACCCTTTCTGCATTCTTCGTGTCATACTTTCTAAGAATGTGACTCAAACCCTGGATGATTTAGTGTTTGTCTAAAGAGAGCTCTTTCCTGAAAATTCTGAGAAAGAAAATGAAAACACAAAAATGCAGCTGAACATGCATTATATTATGTGTGCTCACAAACACATGAAAAGGTTACATAAATTGCATAAACCAGGGCCCTGTTATTCAAACGAGACTTGACTAATTCAGGCTAACATGCTGTCAGGCTAAAATAATCCTGTTTATTCTCATCAGTTTTATTTGGTTCTTTGAAAACAGTTTGATTTGTTAAACTTGGAAACATAAATGTATCTTGAAGATGAGCGTGCTTTTATTTTGAAATGAAGGCAAAATGAGTAGAGAGCATGATCACCATTTATACTGGGCTGTATGCTGATCATGTAATTGCAGGTCCATGTGTTCTGAACACTCCCAGCATGCACTGGGGCAATAGATTCATGGACATGGAAGTCTCATTTTATGTGTGCTTCTGCATTGTTACAGGGGTCATTTTTCTGTATTGTGCTCTTTATTTTTTCCCACAGTTTACACACTTTCATTATTGTTAAAGATCAGATATCAACGGTGAATATCAGACTAGGAGTGATGTTGGCTGCATGACTGATGAGGGCTGCCAATGGACGTGTAAAAGACTTTTAGTGTGCTATGAAAATGAAACCTTACTAAAACCTCTTCAAAAGCTTTAACTGAATGAATATTGTTCAGCAAAGTGAGTTATGCAGCTCTTCATTCCATTTAAAGTTTTATTGTTCAAATGACAAATTCCCATTTTAATGTCAAATGAAATGTGTGAATGTGTTCTGGCTTCATTGATGTTTTGACAGTCAGAATATTTTAGTAGAGTTTGTTTCTTTTTACCACTTAAATTTGGTTTGTTTCTTTTTTTTATTTAATTGTTTTGTATCATGTGTAAGTATATGTAACTATTCATTATAAACATTTAATTGTGATCATTGAACCAACAAATAGTTGATTTTACAATAACATGCATGTTCTCTTCTAAAATCATGAGTATATCAACACTCTTTCATAATAAATTTAAGACAGTTAGACATCTGTATTTCAAAATAACTTATAAAATAATGTATGGGGTTCACCCTCAAACCTAACCTAACCTAACATAAGTAAAGATAAGCCTGCATGTGCAGGTTTGGACTTGTTGCTCTGACAAGAGCTCCAGATGAACTTGACAACAGCTTCGAAGAATCGAAAGGTCCAGGCTCGTGTCAAATTGCCAACATTCTAATCTGGATAACTCAGTTACGAAGAACTTCACACTGTACACAGTCAGCGATTTGAACAGAGAGGAAACATAAATAAACTAAATATGAAAAAGGGGAAGACTAGAATTAAAGCAAAGAAAAGATAAAATGCTGAGGGAATGGCCTACAACTTCAAAACATTTAATTCAATTTAGCTCCTACAGACACATGTGTGGGGTACCTCCATCAAAGACTTCATCTGGGTTCTGTGTGCATCCAGGTCTTCAGTCAGATTGCCTCTCTTCACACTGAGCTCAGCCAGTTGAGCCCGCAGAGGAGTCACCACCTCATAGAAACGCATCTAAACACACAGCACAAAGAAAAGGTCGCCATGTCCCAATCAGCAACAAGGGTGGTGTAGAGATCAGGGAGAGCTCCCTCATACTTACAGCTACGTACTCCTGTATGGAGATTTTGTCGTCAGGGAGGTCACGCAGCTCCTGGTACCTGTCCCGGGAGATGTCCAGATCCCTGAGAGATCTCCGCAGCTCTCCAGCCTTCTCACACAGCTGGCGGTTGGTCTCCTCTAGCTGCTGCTGCCTAAGCAGGATGGCCTCCATCTCTTGCTTACGCAGAGCCTGCTGCTTCCTGGTGGTAATAATGAATTTATTAAGCCCAGTTCACATTTGTACTTACCAGCTAAATGATGGGATAGATCACACAGGTAGCATTATCCTTGTCAAAACTTTTTTATGCTTCAAATACATATCCGATTTTCATAATTTCTAGCTTTGCCTTCCACAGTGTGTGTGTACTTAATCAGGTTTTACTTGGTATTCAGTAAGATTTGTGTTAATTGTGGCTGGACAGGACGACTCTCAAACACGACATGACTATATTGCTGGAGAAAATTCCTCCAAACAAAAAATTTTAAAGATGGTCGGCAAGTATTGAAAGGTACAAACTGTGCACAATATTTGTACATTTTTCTGCAACTTTCCAAGTTTTTTGAAGATTGGTAGGTGATGACTTTTCTTTTTTCAATATTTATATATAAAAACAGATCAGTTATCGGTATTTCTGCTTGCCGATAGATATGCCAACTTTTGGCAAAGCGGTTTTCCCTACACTACATTTCACTAGGTCTGCATCAACAATTATTTCATTATTAATCTGACAATCATTTTCACGATTAATCACTGAATCACAATAACGTGCTCATCACAATTCCCCAGAGCCCAAATTAGGACTGGGTAATACAACAACAATGATAATTATCACAATATGATTTTTCTCAATAACAAAATTTGTTAAGTGATCCACTGTTTGTCATGTTCTTACCATAAAGAATAGTTTAAAACCACAATTAATCTGGTTTCTTCAACTTTCATTCAGGAGCAAAAATCAGCTTTTAAACTAGAAAGAAATGATGATTTGACATTTATTGTGATAAATATCGATATCAAATGATAGGACATTTTTTATTGTGATAAAAAAAATCCATATCGCCCCGGCCCTACCTCAAACGCCTTCTTTTGTCTTACCAAGAGTCCAAAACCCAAAGATTCTTGATTTACTGTCATCAATGACAAAGAAAAGCTGTAACTTCTGACATTCAAGAAGCTCCATATAGTTATAGACTGAAAGATGAATCGATTATCAAAACAGTTGGCAATTCATTTTCTTTATCCACTAATTGTTGCAGCGATACATTTCGCTGTCCACCACCACCTCCACTCTCCTCACCTGTTCTCCTCTTGAGCTAGTTTCAGCTGGCTGTCCAGTCTCAGGGTGAACACTTGTTTCTGATGTAGAGCATCATTCAGCCTCTCCTCCAGCTCCTCAATCTGACATACAACACATCACAGGCTATTAATGCAAAAAAGATGATTCTGGAAATGGTAGTCAGTTCAGTTCAATATGCTTTAATGGCATGAATGTTTAAAAGTCAAACAACATTGCCAAAGCAAATTGCAACAAAATCAAAAAACATTTTACCAGTTACTAAAATAACAAATACAGAGACGTAAACTACAAACAGGAATACAGAAGATTTAACATGGCATACAGCGAACGTTAAGTGCAACAGTTCGTTATCCCTCAGGTTGTGACACCTGAACACATACTTGGCAGCAAGGTTTGCCAAATTATTATTCCTAGAATTATTCTTAATTTTTATCTAATAAGTTATCTGAAATCTGGAATTTCTCAACATATTTTTCTCTTATGCTTCTACGTTTATCACATTTCAAGAGAAAATGTGTCTCTACCTCACCTGTCATACAGTGCTCACATAATCTGTACTCTTGGTAACCAGGACATTTTATGTCTCCCTGTTTCAGTTGCAAGGGTGTGGTCACTGAGTCTGTACTTGGTAAGAAGCTGCCTCTGCTAAGTATCTTTTAAAGTAGAGAGATATCGAGCCATTTCATTATCTCTGTTTGGGGCCAGATAGCAATCTAGTTTGTGTTGGGGTTTTTTTGTCTCTTCCTCCCAATGTTCTAAATAAGTATGTTTGCTTTGAGTAATCATTTGGTTTACTCTAATTGGTGTTTGTAAAGCAGTGCTGATTTAAGGTGTGTGACAGGTTGCAGGATTTGTCTCTGCCAGGTGGACATTTACTGTATTACCTCTCATATTTGTTACTTTATACTGAGAGGCACAACCAGGGGATAAGATGCACCCACACATGTAGACATAAACAATGTGCATCTTTGCTCTGGCTCAGACCTCGCAGCAATCCTTCCTTCTACCTTGGACATGTGGTCGGCCTTCATGTTGTCTATGATGAGGTTTTTCTGAGAGAGCTCGATTTTCAGCAGCTGCACGTTGTGCAGCAGCTCCTTCCTCTCGATCAGCTGGCGGGTCACCTTCTGGGAGCCGTGCCGCTGCTCGTCAGACGACGACACATCCTCTGTGGTAGGCACCGTTGTCTCGAGGCTGATGTCCTCCGACTCCAGGTCCAGGGAGCTGGACGCGTTGGCTGCTGTCGGCTTCAGCTGTTGCTTCTTGGGAGGCATTGTGTAACGTTATTGTTTTTGGTCCTGGCTTTGCGTCCTCTTCTTTTGCTAGCTAACGTTAACTACCAAGCCGAGTGAGCCAATTCCCGTGGCGGCAGAGATTATGTGAGATTAGAAAGTTAATTATGGTTAATCAAGAGTCCATCGCGATATGTGATGAAGTTAACCTTAGTTTGCAACAATGACAACCTAAAGCGAATCCCGAAGGAGCCCCAGTAAGCTATATCGTTTAAAACAAACTAACAATTACAGATGTAACGTTACTCGTACTCAAGAAAATAACGTTAACAGATAAATCCTGATACAGCGTTAAAGTGACATCGCGGACTCACAAGAGCACACAGTGAGTTGTTTTTATATTTCAAGGGTCCCGCTCCGAGCTGCCTGCTAACCGCCAACAGTCCATAGACTGTAACAGTCTGATAGCAGCTATTGGGTGGTCTGGACTACAGCGCCCTCCGTGGTCAAGACCGTGCAGTACAATAAACGTCTGCTCGTCTATAATTCGTTACAATGAACATAACATGCAGTACCTCCTCCTAAACATAGGGGCGCTATAAAATTAACTAACATTTCCAACTAGTCCTCTGCCATCTTTGGCTTTGTTTTCATTGAAGAACAATTACGTGGCCAACCAAAAGGTATCACGGAGTTTAAAATTATTTTACACAAAAATGTCATTCCGTCTTTATGCATAATTTGTTTATAATTTTCCGGCATTGTTTCCAAATAGAGTTAACGTGTAGGAGAAACGCACTATTTAAAAACGAACAACGGAAATCCGACTATCCGTGTGGTTAATCAAAACCACGTGAAGGTTTTGTCGGCCCACTGAGATAGTTTACACATGGGCAGATGACTGCTTGGTTGTCGTCAAATGGTAGGATAAAACACTGGGATTTTACATTTTGAGGCTTTTATCGTCGTCATGTTGAAATCTAAAACCTTCGTTAAGAAGACCCGGTCGGGTGGGGTGATGAAAATAGTGCGCGAGCATTATCTGAGAGATGATATTTGGTGTGGAAGCGAAGTTTGCTCTGAATGCAAACAGGAGTCCACGGTGCTGCTGAGAGAGGCGTGCATTGAGAGCAACCTGTGCTCTTATCCACACTATCTGATCCCTGACACGAATGTGGTGCTGCATCAGGTAAATAAGTTTCATACTTCCCATGATATGTAATTTTACACGTGTAACGTTACTCAGACAAGGACTTTAGGATGATCAAGTAGTCTACTATGTTTTCTAGACATCTTGGCATGCAGATTTCCATACAGATTTTTAGTTTGTGCCTATCATTTAGTATCTTATGTATAACTCAGGTTAACTGACTTCATGATATGAATTTATGAATGTAGCCTATAGCATGTCTTCTGGTTATTACATTTAATTACCTTTTCAACCAGCTATATATTCGGTTTTGTGTATCTTTTCATAAATATATTAGCATTTTAACCAATTTGCAGTGGAGGTGTAGCATAAATGTAGGTTTTTCATTAATTTTAGGCAAATACAATATCCCATTTTTATTAGCACCCTTATATAACCTTTGCACCGGATTCTGATCAGGTCTGATTCTCTTTATTCACATGTTTATAATTTCTTTGTCCTGCAGATTGACGTGTTAGAAGATCCTGTGATTCGTAATGTGATCATCCTGCAGACTGTGCTGCAGGAGGTTCGCCACCGCAGTGCACCGGTCTATAAACGCCTGAAGGATATCCTACATGAGAAAGAGAAATACTTCTACACCTTTACCAATGAACACCACAAGTACAAATATACCATTGACTTTTTTTAACTGCATCAGATCACAGCATTTTTATTGCACAATAGTAATATATGTAAAAAGGGTTACTGCATCATGTAAAAGTAATCACAGACAAAATACACTGATTACATGAATTTTCTACTCATATTGCCCATCACAAGAAAATCTCATTATTAGACCTCCCTCATGACCTACATTTGCTTGTGAAAAGCATGATATAGTTGTTATCTTTACACATTCATCCTTTTAATTTCTATTTTTCCAGAGAGACATTCATTGAACGTGAACCGGGGGAGAGTGCCAATGACCGTAACGACCGTGCAATCCGTGTGGCTGCAAAATGGTACTCCCGGCATCTGAAGATGTCCGAGTCTGACGCAGATGGGCTTAAGGTGATCCTCCTTACCAATGATCAAGGGAACAAGCAGAAGGCTGAAGAGAGCGGCCTGCTGGTGTACAAATGTAAGTGGTGTGTCAGGGAAGGAAAATATATAAACAAGTTTTTACAGTTAAATTTAAAAAGCCCTGCATATCAAGAACACAGCTACTGATTCCACCATCATCCATTTTTGAGCAAGTAGAAGCCTCCTAAGCCCCCCTCAATAAGTTCTGTTGGATACAAGTATCATTTCAAATTGCATCAGCTGTATGTACTACTTTGTCACAACCATTTTTCACAAACATTCTAGGTGAAGAGTACATCAAGAGTCTGATAGCGAACCCTGAGCTTATGGATCGCCTGGCTTTGTCCAGTGATGACAAGGTAAACACATGCCTTTTCTTTGTGCCAAACTCTATAGGACATCATTCATTCTTCTTTCTCCTTCCATTGAATTTTTTTTTTCTTTCCTCGCTCAGAATGAGATCACTAGCAGTAAGGTGTTATTCCCCGAGCACCTCCCTCTGTCCAGGATCCAAGCAGGAATTAAGAGTGGCTCCTTCCTGCAGGGAACCTTTAGGGCCAGCAGGGACAACTACCTTGAGGCCACAGTCTTTGTCCAAGGAGAGGGTGAAGAAAGCACAGAGGTGTGTGCGTGTGCGTGCATGACTTGCTTAAATACCTGGAGATGTTAAAAGATCTGTTCTCTCCCTTTGGCTTGCTGTCAGGTTCTCATCCAGGGTCTTCAGAACCTCAACAGAGCAGTGCACCAGGATGTGGTTGCCGTGCAGCTGTTGCCGCGGGATCAATGGGTGGCGCCCTCCTCTGTTGTGCTGCAGGATGAAGGCGCAGCAAAGGACGATAATGCTGAAGAAGAGGAGGAGGAGAAAGCGGTAATTTTAGATTTTGATTAGACTTGTTTTGTCTCTTGCTTACAGTTGGGGGAGGTCTATGTTATTTCCACTCTTATAATTTATAGGTGTGGATGGACATCATCTGGGTGCTGTGATAGACAACAAGAGAATGTTTTTACTTTGCAATTGACAACCCTGATTTGGCCTTTGTAACCACATCATCTTAATGATTTCCGTGTTCCTTTGTGTCTGAGCAGTTGAGGATATCGGCGGCTGAAGCAGCTCGGAAACCTACAGGCAGAGTCGTGGGTATCATCAAAAGGAGCTGGAGGCCATTCTGTGGCATGCTCAATGTCTCCCAGATTAAAGAGGTAAGTCTAAAATACCATATATCATACACAGTTTAATTTGGCTTGGTTTCAAAAATTGAAACTGAAATTTCTATTGATTTTTTACTTAAATAAATAAATCTCTGTATACTGTACAATCTGCCTAGCACTTCCTTGTCTATCCTCAGCACTGACCCTCCATTTTCCTTTTTCTTTTTTTGTTCAGTCAACCCGCCATCTCTTCACCCCAGCAGACCGCCGAATCCCTCGCATCCGCATTGAAACACGGCAGGCATCCACACTGGCAGGCCAGAGGATCATGGTGGCCATCGATGGCTGGCCCAAACACTCCAGATATCCAAATGTGAGTTGAAACTTCTTCAGACAGTCAAATCTTTGGAACTTATATATCACACTGTGAGTGTTTACAGTTTGAAAATTGTTTTTGTTTTCTACACTTATATAACATGACACGTAATAATATACGCAAAAATACCAAGTCGACATAAATCCGTTTTGTCTCCTTTCTTTTTGTTAGGGTCACTTTGTGCGCAGTCTGGGGCATGCAGGGGAGAAGGACACAGAGCAGGAGGTGCTGCTACTGGAGCATGACGTCCCCCACCAGGACTTCTCTCAGGCTGTGCTCAGTTTCCTTCCAAAGATGCCGTGGTCCATCACACCAGAGGTAATATTGACTTTTCTTGAGATATACTGAGTAGTATTCTATTGACACATTTGTTGATCATTAAGCAGGTCTATGACCTTTATAATTTGAAAGCACATATGCATAGGTCTGACATGCATATATTTATGTGGATGTGTGTGATAAAGGACATGGCGAAGAGAGAGGACCTTAGGCACCTGACGGTGTGCAGTGTGGATCCTCCAGGATGTACAGACATTGATGATGCCCTGCACTGTAGGGAGTTGGACAATGGAAACCTTGAGGTAAACATACACTATAAAGTAACTGTAGTATGTTATTTGTGTCTATATTTCCATGTTAGCCCACCGTAAGTTATTTGTTTGCTGTAGGTTGGCGTCCACATCGCTGATGTCAGTCACTTTATCAGACCTGGAAACGCTTTGGACAAAGAGGCTGCAAACCGTGGCACCACTGTCTACTTGTGTGGGAAAGTAAGAAAAAACACACACACACACTTACTTCATTAGCCTGTTTACAATGTAGTAGACAGTTTGACACAGATTTTGTTTTTGTTTTTGCATGTTGGCACAGCCTACCATTGTAATTGCAGCTTAATTACAGGACTCTCTCTTTCCTCTGTTGTAATCTTTTTTAAAATCTCTGAGTATATGCCATCTAAAGGTGCAAAATACAATTGGTGACAGTATTGAATGTTTATTAAAAATAAATTCTATTTATGAATTCAGTCTAATTTATTTCAGAAGAGATACTTGGGTTGTAATGACATTTTGGATATTTTGACCACTGTTTTTCTTGACCAATAGATAGTTGAGTTTAGAATTTAATTGATTCATGAAAAGATATTGTGACTCCTAAAAGCTGTTTTCTGTCATTTTGTTTCTATCAGAGGATAGATATGGTTCCTGAACTGCTCAGCTCTAATCTTTGTTCTCTACGCTCCAATGTGGAGAGGTGAGGACTAGAGATAAATACACACACTTGCAATCACTTAATAATCAATCATAGATTTTTTGCCAGTCCAGCTGATGCAAACTGAATGTAGTTAAAATGTTTGTCTCTGATTCTCTCTCTCTCTCGCTCTCTCTCTCTCTCTCTTTCTTTTTTTTTACCAGGCTGGCTTTTTCATGTATCTGGGAGATGAACCATGAGGCTGAAATTATAAAGACAAGGTTCACAAAAAGTGTCATTAACTCCAAGGTATGGTAGCAACACATGATGTACATGATTTACATTATCCTTAATGTTTTTGTAGTGATGTGTGAGTCAAATGCCCTGTAAGTGATGCTACTAACACATTTTTTTCATGATCTATTTGTAAGACTTGTGTCTTACAAGTTATTTAGTTTAGGTCCAGTTATTTTCAAGCCTGATTTTTGAGCCTGATTATTTACATTTCCTTGTTTTTCCCTCTACCACTCGATGTCGTACAGGCCTCCTTGACCTATGCTGAGGCCCAAATGAGGATTGATGACACCACCATGAATGATGATATCACCAAGAGCCTAAGAGGTCTCAACAAACTAGCCAAAATCCTCAAGAGGCATAGGATAGCGAAAGGGTAAGGACTGAGAGTTAGGAGTAGTAGAGGCAGATATATGAGATTAGAATACTATGAGGATAAAATTTGTTTTTATTTTGCAATTGCTTTCATGCATTCCAGATGATTGATAACTAAGAATACAAACCAAAAGCATGTAGAAAAGCAATTAGAATCAAGAACAAAGTTTAGTTCATCCTAACTCCCACAACTGCTATCTAACTAAACTGGCTGTATTTAACATGAATTGTGTTTTGTGTTTCATTTGATATCCTTCAGGGCATTGACGCTGTCATCCTTAGAGGTCCGATTCCACATTGATAGTGAAACCCACGACCCCATTGACCTCCAGACCAAAGAACTCATGTAGGTAACTGCAAAAAGGAGCATTCTGCAGAACCCTTTTGGAACCTTTTTCTCCACAAAAGCATGTTTTGTATTTGTGTTTCAGTGTATTCAGTCTAAGTGTATCATGCTGTTTGGACACATGTCAATAAACCCATCTCTTGGTTATTAGGGAAACAAATTCCATGGTAGAAGAGTTCATGTTGCTGGCCAACATTTCAGTTGCCCAGAAGATCTACGATGAATTTCCAGACTGTGCTATGCTGAGGAAACATCCAGCACCACCTCCATCTAACTACGACATCTTGCTCAAAGCTGCAAAGTCCAAAGTGAGTGGAGATCCATGGTCATGCAGAAATGTTTCTTTGGTTTTCAAGTTGTGTGCATGTTTCTTGAGCTAATTTTATTAAAGGACAATTTTGGTATTTTTAAACCTGGGCCCTATTTTTAAATATTTGTGGTCAAATTAATAGCAGGTACAAAAAGTTTTGGAAGTTGTGCAATAGTAGTGCCGCAATGTATTTCTTCGATGAAATTTTGCCTGTCAAAATTACGTCCACAAAAAGTGCTTCTTTTTGTGACTGACCACACCCCCCAAGTCGAAGTACCCTGTGGGTACAAGATCATGATTTCTACTATAAATATATTTTAAGTTGTCAATTTTTTTCCCTTTTTTTTATTAGGACGTACAGATCCACACAGATTCGGCCAAAGCACTGGCTGACTCCCTTGATGTGGCTAAAGTGGATGGCTTTCCGTACTTTAACACGCTGCTGCGCATCTTGGCCACTCGCTGCATGATGCAGGCTGTCTATTTTTGTTCCGGCATGGACAGTGATTTCCACCACTATGGCCTTGCATCACCCATTTACACGCACTTCACGTCACCTATTAGGAGGTATGAAAACAGATATTCTACATGTCTTGATGAAAATTTGTGGGGTCTGGCTTTTATAACAAAATAAATTGCACAATTGACAAACTACCACAGCACAGTGCTTTTCTTCCCTATTTCTCTTTACCTAAACCTCTATTTCCTTTCTTCCTCACCCTCCACCCTTTTCATTTGCTGTCTTACACAGGTATGCAGATATTATAGTACACCGCCTACTGGCAGTGGCCATAGGAGCAGACAGCACCTACCCAGATTTGATGGACAAACATAAGCAGTCAGCCCTCTCCAACAACCTCAACTACAGACATAAAATGTCTCAGTACGCACAGAGGGCATCTGTGGCCTTCCACACACAGGTGAACACATATGAACACACTGGCCTGATTTCTATGAACTTGTTTGGGGCTTACACATTTTAAAAAAAACACTGCTCTGAACCATCATGTTGCCAACAAAACCAATTTTTTTGCTGACTTCACTGCAGATTCATTTTTAATAAATCACATTTTTTAATACAAATTATCTCTTTCCAGTTGTTCTTCAAGAGCCGAGGCATACTGAACGAAGAGGGATTTGTTCTGTTCGTGAGGAAGAACGCAATCATTGTACTCATCCCAAAGTTTGGCTTGGAGGGAACAGTCTTCTTTGACACCAAAGACAAGGCTGCCCCAAACCTTGTTTTTGATGAAGAGGTATGAATACATTTAACTTGTTTTCTAGGTTAGATCAACTCTTAAACTAAAACTATCAGAGGACTGTGCACTTTAAAATATCTGTTCTTTGTGTGTTAAGGGTCCCACTCTGAAGGTAGAGCAGCACACTTTCTGCATATTTGACAAGGTGAAAGTCACCATCAGCCTGGATGACTCAAATATTCAGCACCAGAAGATCCGCATGTCGCTGATTGACCCTGTGGTAAGGACTGACTAAACTGAACATGGGTTTCAATCAACCAGTGGTACATAATTATGACTACTTTTACATGTTTAATTTTAGCCTGTTTCTTCTCCTATTTCAACTAACAGCTTGCAGCCTTTAGGTTTGATTAAGGATGTTGAAAATGTTGTTTGCAGGTAGTCCTAATAGAAGAATCCAACTTACTCAACATGAAAACCAGCATTTTTTAAGTTAATTGTATTTATTTCAGATCCCTGGTGTGAGTGTTCCAGCCCCGGATGTTGAACCACAGGCCAAGAAACCAAAACTGGACCGCTGACACAGAAAGCAGCACAACAATTTACCCACTGATTTTCCAGATGAAAAAAAATGTAATATGTAAAAGAACCAGTGTTGACTCTTTTATGAATTGACACAATTAACTGTTATACCTTGAGCAAGTGTGCCCATTTTATTAATCTACCACAGTGAAGCTACACTGCTCCAACCCCATATGCACCCCTCTGCTCATGTTCTCATTCTAAACAATGCAAAACCCTTTTTGGTAGATAAAAAGGTGCAAGTCTTACTTGCAGTGTAACTGTTCTAACAACATTATAGTAGGTGACAAAATCATTAAAGTGTTTTTCTTTTTTACTTATGATTCCGTGTGTTTTGTAGAGCCAGCATGAAAAACTTGAAGACAAGATGTTGTCTACAGCCTTGTTTGCCAGCAAATTAAGAATTATGTACAAAATTCATCACAGCATTCTGTATTAAAACCCTATATTAAATAAATAATTCCACCCATTACTTATTACATACATATTCTGAACTATTTAAATCTCATTGACATTTTGGCCAAATGAAATTTGAATAGAATTGTAAACCATCATGAGAATTGTCACAATGCAATTACGTGGCGCGACAATAAATCTTACTGAATTCTTATTTCTGAACCATGCCATTAAGCCAAAAGAAAGTACTTTGGGTCTTTCTACAATGTTGCACAATCAAATCAATCAAATAACAGTATTCTCAAACCAGAAAAAAAATTCAGGTTAATTTAATGTGACGATCCAGCCCATCCTTTTAAGTACATGAAAGAAAGGTAAACATGTGGACCAGTCAGCTTTTAATTTGCTGGTGGCATTCAGTGTCCCTTATTCAGCAATAAATAGTATCCTAAAAATCCAAATAAGATTCATCAGTAACCTGAATTTGAAACATTCATAAACATAATAAAAGAAAAAGCTCTCATAAAAACTTCATGATAAATACAGTACAAATCTGCTGTCATCTGAAAGTCAGGATCTATCAGGTCGATCATATCAGCACCACATAAAATTGAAATGATGGCATTAGCACCAATACAGCATTCAAGGTTACCCTGCACGTCTGATACAGAACTGGTGTTTTGGTTTTCTTTGGACCAGTATCCTGAGTCCAATGAACGGTTTATTTAGAATTATAGTTTTTCAGTGTGTTACAGTGGGACTAAGATCAGGCATGGGTTAGTCTTCTTCTTTCTGTGATAAAACATACTATGGAAGAGCATTTGCTTTCATTCAAGCAACTTTAACTTTAAACCTTAAAAGAACCAATATCTACTTGTGAAACCTCTCCGTTCTGTTCATAGTTCATTTAAGAGTTGACACCATTCACCCTAACCAAATTAATTCAACATAAATGCTTCAAACATAGTGTACACCTTTTGATTGCAAAATAATGATCTTCAGTTTCCACTGGAAGAGGCATCCCTCAGTGGTGATGATAATATGCCTGGTAAAAAGAAATCTACTTTTAGTAAGATGAAAAGGAACAGGAAAAGTATGAAATAAATGAATGAAGCCTTACAGCATGCACAATACTGTTAATAAAATCTGGTCTAAAGACCTAACCCTCCTATATCCACAAACCTGTGTATATAAACGGTCAATGATACCTTTATTTTAGTGTGTCGAGTGACTTGGAAGGCTTCTTCTGCCTGGTTTGAAGTGAAGGACTCTCTGCTTTGACAGTCTGAGCTGAGGCCATCTATAAGACTGGTGGTGCCTACTGAGGTAGTGTTGTACCCACTGTCCACCTGAATACACAAAAGGCAGTCCATTATAAATATTCCATTAGACAAGTATCTCAACAGGAAGTTACCAACAAGAATTAATTCATATAAGAGGAAGTTAAATATAAAGTGAAATACAAAAAGAACATGTCTTCCTGAATTAAATTGTTCACACCAACCTGCATGCTGGAATCATAGCGTATGCTGCTTCCCTCTGCCAGAAGAGACAGAAACATCTGTGAGCTTTCGATTGCTGACACATTGCCCATGCGAGAGCTGGTCAGCTGCGCTGAAGGCCCTCCACTTTCCTCCTCTTCATCCCCGTCGTCCACCAACACCCCTTCTATCCCCGTGTCCTTGTCCTCTTCCATTTTCACAGGTTCCATAGGATCCAGGCTAACTCTCGCAGTGTCAACGGGGTGAGCGTCACAGGCTATGGATGAAGATGGATCTAGCTCCATAGGGGGGAGAGAAGACGAAGAGGAGGAAGACGACAATGTAGGGAGTTGTTCCTCAGCCTCCTGATTGTCTTGGAGCTTAGGGTTGAGGATCGGGGAGATGCGGGGAGGGGAGGCCCAGCAACGGACTCTGGGCCGGGGCTTGGGTCTGGCATTGTGTTGGGATTCATTGTGGCAGTGGGGCTGGTGTGGGGAGCAGCTACGAATGGGAGAGCAGCCCTCGACAAATGGGCTCTCACTGCAGGAAGTGACTGCATCCAGGGGAACACAGTGTGGCGTCAAATTGCTCGGCTGCTTTCTCTCAGCTAAAGAAAGAACAGAAGTAAGGAGAAAAATCTTTTATAGCAACACCAAATCATACATTTTTTTCCAAATTTACATAACAAATAGCCTACCTGAGCCTATGGGTGTGCGTGCTGCATGTGCAACAATAGGAGAAACTGCGGGGGAGACGAGGCCAGCAGGTGACGACCTGTCAGGGAAGAGAGGACTGGAGATGCTGCCAAGGCTGCAGTCCCGAAAGCCATGCTGAATCGGACTAGACGAGAACTGACCCTATAGTTAAGACAATGCAAATACATTATTGTATAACAGTGCAAGTGTTAATTTAACTTAAACAGTGTGATCCAAATACAAAAAATGTACCTCCTTGCTAAAAATCACTGTAAACTGTATGTCGCTTTTGAAAATGATCAAAGAAGTAGTCAAATCTAGAGTACTCTAGTAATGAAAAGATTAGTTTACCGGAAATGGATTCGCTGATGTTCACAGATATCAGGAGCTGTTTGCTTTTTTCACTTTCACAATTATAAATAAATCTGCTGCTAATTAAAAAGGTATATTACATGAAAAAAAGAAAAAAATGCAAATTCCACAAAATCAAACCTAAAGATATATCTGCACAGATATTGTGCTTTAAAATTGACATACAGAATTATCATCATTTGCATCCCTATACTTCTCTCCACTCACCGTAGAGGGAGTTGGAGCTGAAACGCCACAGGACAAAGGGGAGCAAAAGGTAGGTGATACAGCATCAACATCTCTAACTGTGCCTTGTCCTCGGCAAAGAGAAGGCCTCTCCTTGCTAAGATGACTTCTCTCTGGGCTTGGTGGACTGGAGCTGTCAGACCCACTGTAACTGCCCTGGCCATCAAGGAAGAGTTTTCGTCTTAAAGAGGAGGAACTGAGACTCTCCTGCACAGCATCACACACTTCCTCATGACGATAATAATCCCCTGAGGAGAGGGAAGAAACAGACAAACATGGTGACTTCATGATGTTACATTACTCTGATTTGATTGTGTTGGATTTTATTAGAGGCTTACCTAGTACTTTCTCCAAATCAAAAGCCAAAGGTAACGAAAGAGTTGTCTGACAAGCAACTGTAAAACAAACATAATAAGAGAAAGATCAAAAACAAGTTAGTAGATTGTGACAGAAAGAGAAATAGATGGGGCACTGCTTGTAGAAAGTCATTTCAACACACCAACCTGAGATTTTTTCTGGCTCCTCTGCAATCATTGCAGACATACAACCTACAAGTGCCAAGAAACAAAACAGTAACATGAACATGAAATAATGTACAAAACCAAAATACAACAGAGGCAAATATAGGGAGGAGTTAAAAAGTAATATAAACAATAAGATAACTTACTTTTCACATAGATCTGAGGGCCTTTACAGGTGCCTGGTGCAGCCCAGGGGGAAGGCACAATGGCTCCTTTGGTGAAAAACTTTAATGGGAGACAGGCAAATGATTACAATATAAATCATCAATATATTAACTTATCATTTTACAATATCATTAGATTGAAATAGAATCCCATACTTGCTCAATAGCATTCTGACGCTTCTCCTCAATGTCAGAATCCATTCTAGATGGGAAAGAAAAAGGTTTTGTCACTTAAATTTCTTGCTCTCTGGATTTGATACATTAGGATGGGCTTAGTTAAGTAAATCAACACTTTTACTTTGTTAGGCACCATTTCATCCTGCATATCTACCACGACTACTATGACTAATGTCGTTCAGTAAATTAACATACCTTGTCTGGCTGAGGTAAAAAGATTGTCGCTGGATTTCCTCTGGATCTATGTGCACTGGCTGAAGACTGGCCATTTCATCAATAGACCAGTTAAACTTGGGAGGAGTCTGGGTGAAAAGACAGATGAGGATGTGAATAAATGACTACATTCATCTATCAGTTGAGCAAAACTGGACATTACACAGTATTTAGACATTTGCAGTAGGATATATGTCAATGCATGTGTCAGTAGGTCTAAAAGATTTGAGGTGTGGTCAAACATACAGATTTGCAAGCCTTGGACTTGAAGACAGATGGACTTGGCACCAGGGCTTCGCGGAGGTGGTGGTAGTCATTGGGACTTTCAAATGGGTTTCTGATGGAAGGCCTGCCTGGAGTCTCTGGAGTAATCTGTACTTCAACATGGTCCCCCATCTTAGCTGGCAACGACAGATATTCAAGCATAAAGGAAAAGAACATTTCAGAAATATAGATGTGGTTTGGTTTGGTAACGTTACGTTAGCTACAAGGGTTAATGTTACCCTGTTTCTATAGCGTTAAATAGCCTTCGAAGGCAGCAATTAATTTAGTGTTGCTAACAGAAGGAATTTGGTTACAGCGTTTCAACTTCGACTTCCTTCTGTCCTCTTTCTTAACACACCCTGTTGATTAAAAAATGAAAGGTACATTTAAACATTAGCTGAATACATTTTAATGTCGGTACTTACAACGGTTAATGAGTCAGGACTTTGAACACACAGTTAAAAACAATCTTCATTGAGGAGTCCCCAAACAATCAGCAGAGAGGGTTCAAACGTTTATTTCAATTTTGCCTACAAGGCACGCTAGCCAATAGAAATGTTGCATAAAGTTCTTGGGAACCAATCAATGGAAGAAATCATGTCGTCACTTCCTCCTCCGGATTTGACATTAGCGGGCAAGGTAGCTAGCTGCTAATATTGTCCCTCAATGATTGTGCAATTCTAATTTTTGGAGATCTTATCTAAAATGAATATAAAATGCTTTAAGTCTGGCTGAACTGTTATAGTAACTCTTGCATCGCATCAGATAACTATTTAGTTCTTACGTTAGCCACCTGCTAGCAAGCGTTGGGTAATTATATTATTTGTAAACCATGGCAAGTGCAGCAAATGCAAACCTAAATGCAGTCCGGGAGACAATGGATGGTAAATATATTTTCAATATACAGTAGCAGTTTATTTATATGCAAAATTACTTTAAATTCAGTTCCAAATGACTGGTTTTTCTGCTAACTTATATCTTGTTTGTAATTGTATTGCTAGCAGTAAAGTTTTGTCCTAGAAAATGAATCCAACTTTAGTCAATTGGCACCTTCTTCCTCCTAACAGTGTTATTGGAGATCTCCAGGTTGCTGAACACTGGTTTGGACATGGAGTCTCTGTCTATATGTGTGAGACTGTGTGAGCAGGGCATCAACCCAGAAGCTTTGTCTTCAGTCATTAAAGAACTGCGTAAAGCTTCTGAATCCCTCAAGGTAACGTTACAGAAACAGGCTCCCAAAAAGCCAACTTTTTTATATTAATGAAGAAACTTGTTTTTGGATGTGGGCAATGACGGAGCTCAGTTAAGTTAAACTGAAATTACAAGACCTCCATGTGGTGTCTTTAACCTCTCCAGTCCAAACACAGGATCTTTCATTTGCACTGATATAACGGGGAGAACAGTAGAAAACCTTCACATTTTGGAAGCTGTAACCAGTATGTTGTCAAGTGTTTGGTATTTTTATTGGAGAAATGAGTTATATACATCGACCAATAGTTTCAGCGCTTATTCAGATGTTGATGGCAGTACAACAGCCTACACCAGTACTTAAAACTAGTGTAGTGTCAGACTGAGAGTTGAGATGCCTGAAGCTGCTATCTACATCATGGTTTTGGTATCACAACCTAAAATCTTCTGAAATTGAAAACATAAGTTAACAAAGCTCTTAGATGTTAATGTTTCTAGTGACATGGTATAAGGTAAGGTGATATGACAATATATACATTGAGACAATAAAAAATGTCAACTGTCAGAGAATTTGCCATGATATTTATGCTGAGGTGTCCTCCCTTGAGTATCTCTGGGCGTATTAGTCTATTGTGAGCAATGTTGCATATTCATGAGCATTGCTGTTAACAGCAGTATTGTTAATGATTTTTGCACAAATGTGATAAGGTATATTAATTTGTAAGGTATCTGGTTGATTATCCAAAGAACAGACAATCCTGTCTGCTTATTCTATAAATAAACTGATTTTCCAGAAAAGGTTTTGTAACCTTAACATCATCTATCTATATTTCCCTCTCCTAACATAGTATCATATTGCTCACGTTTTGTTCTGTATGAACTGTTGAATTTTGTTACCTGTTACATCATCTGTCATTTTTTCAATGAGCATAATATCTCATGATATCTGTTTCATAATATCTGTTTTTGTGCCAAACAAAATGGCTAGATAATATTTGTAAAAAGGGGCTTACATCTTAGTGTCTGAATCATGAAGGCAACATTTCAATCACTATTGAGGAAAACTGGTGAGGAAATATGTTGTTGTCCGGGCAAGAAGGGAAAGCCTGAAAAACAAATATAATATGTATGTAAAATGTGAGTTCCTAATAATCGTTTGGGTATAGCTTTTGTGATTTACCCTCAATTTTGAAAACAAAATTCTGAATTTATTCCTGTGCACAGTTGTAAACCGTCCATAAAGCAGGTGTAATTTGATTAAAAGAAAAAACACTGTATAATCTGATAATAAATCATTGTGATGCATCATTGCTGAATATCTATTTTCTCTTTCAGGCTTCTGAAAACTGCACCAACTGAAGCTGCACCCTGATCACCTCAGCTTGGCAACTTTGATGGGATCATGCCCCATTGCTGGATCTGTACCTACCATGGACTCTCCTGCCAGTGTTGGCACAATGTCCTCTTACTCTGTGACTAACTGCTCCTGTTTTTTGCTTCAACTTGTGTCTCAGTTTTTTATGTAAAGGTATCAACCTCAGTCCTCTTCCTAAACAAAAGTCTTCTCCTTGCATAAGAGTAAGCTCATACATTCTGCCTCAAATTTAGGCTTGCTCTAAGTCTCTCCTTCTGCTATTTGTAAAGTGTAAATTGAGAGTGGCGTTAACATTGACATCCTGCCTTAATTTAAAAGCATACCTCTTATTTCTCTCAGTCAACTTGTGTTGCACTTTTCATAAGAAAATGTTTTTTTATGTTTTGAAATGTATATAATTAGCTATTAATTGATTTTATTTTACAACTTAATCCTTTTGCCATTTCCATTGTCCATGTAACCATCAATGATGGACCTCTGTCTAAATTTAAATGTTACAGTTGACGGCCACAAGGTGGTGCCATACTTATTCTAGTCTGAGGTATAGGTATTCATTGGGTGTTAGGTTTAAACTTCCTTTTGTTTCCTGATGTTTAAGAGAAATGAAATTCTGTGATCTTATCAGGTTCTTTGTGAATCAAATGTACCCTATTTATTTACCAGGATAGTGCTGTTTTTTTCTGTGTTGTCTTTATCCTGTTATAAAATGTTGCAAAGCATATTCCCACAGTGAATCATTCTTAAAGTTTTCAGATTTTTAAAATCGAAATGCTCTTTCCTGTCACACCAGGTGAAAGTGACATAGATTGAGGTAGAACATTTCACAATAATACAGACAGAGACCATGCAGGTGTGATCACATCCATGTGTTTTAAAGAGAAGACATTAAAAAGGGTCATTCTTTACAGCAGGATGTGCTGTTGAACTGAAATCTTTGCCCTCTTTATGTCTGTACTCTATCCACAAAAAGTATTTGAGATATATTGCAAACTTTACAAAAAATGTGTCTTTGATCAACCAGAAATGAAGCCCCTACATCATGTGTCTAACCACACAGAGCAATGTTGTTTCTCCACTGTCTGTAAAATAGCTCTATTCATCTTCGAGACGAGGGCAAAATGCTGAGAGCACAGAACACAATAGACAGGCTAGAGGCGACCTCTCATCCACAAGGGCTTGAATCACTAGCTTTTGAATGTGTGTGTGTGTGTATTTGTGTCCCTCCTGTGTGTGTGAGTTTAGGTGTTCATGCAGCGCCGTAGATGTCTACAAATGAGTAGCCCCTAAGCCATCTGACAGTAACGCCTCATCCCTCACAGGCACTCCATGGAGAACTCCACGGAGAAAGCCGGCGAGTGAGCAGGAGAGCACGTGTGTGTAAGCATTTCTGTCTGCCTCTGCTTTGTCTCGCCATCTTGACTGACGGGCTGTGAGTGTAAATCTCTGTACTGCTGCTTTGATCTCTCAACACAGTATCTATCTGTTCCCCAATACCAGCATCATGTTAACCAAGTATGAGAGGCATAAAGACACAATGCAGTGGTTCTCCTTGATAACCCATAAGCCTGAACAACTCCTGGCCTCTGTGGGGGGTGTCCCTCCTTCGACACCTTGCAAACACCTTGCAAAAGGTGTCGAAGGAGGGAGACCCACACTGAGAATCCTTTTCTTTTACAAAGGAAAATAGTTATGCATGGCTTGATTGTCTACTGTGGGCGTGGGATTCAGGATGCATTTCTCTCTGTTTGATGTGTTTGAAGGGTTTCTCCTGATCCTAGCCAGCTACTTTGATCTCTGTAAAACAAAATATTCACAAATCCCATAGTCCTGACTGAGAGATTAGCGTCCATATATGCATAAACATCTGAGAGGTGTTCAACTAGGGCACTGGTCAGGTCACATGACTGTTGAGGCAAGCAGGTCCTCACATCAGAACTTCTAAAGGTGTTTATGTTTGTATGTCTGATAATTATCCAGGCTGAGGATTATTTTTCTGATAAATGAGGGCAGTCTCATTTAAAAATGAAAGACCAATTATGGTTCAAGTGTGTGCACTGGATATTACAAAAATAATTAGACCGGACTGATTAGGAGTTTCTTATGGAAAGATGGTCTGTTGATGTTTGTCCAAACATAAAATACAAACATACTGTCTCAAATTACAGTGTAAGGAGGCAGAGTTTAACCAAAAGTCAAAGATCTCTATGTGCAGAGTTATGTTTAGGTTACTAATTACCAGAAGCCATAAACAGGTAGGTTTAATAGTCTCCCTGCAGAGACAAGGCTCTGTTATGTCCATTTCATGTTTAATTGATTATTTCAGGGCTAGAATGTTTAGTTAAAAGACCCCTATTTCTGATGAGTTCTTGATTATTAGTTAGATGATTATTAATAAGTTGTTTGTGGCAGATTTTATTTATAGAGCTTAGGGCATGAAACAAAGTTAGATTCTTGTCTGACAAAGGTTTGACCTCTTCAACAGAATTTCTGGTGTCTTATAAATCAATGTGGGCTGGGCACTCAAGTATTAAGTACATTTCAGATACTGAAGTACTTTACTTCAGTATCTTAATTGCATGCTATTTTATACTACTAGAATATACATATAAAACACAATGCACTGTTTAACCACCCAACAGTAAATGAAATTAATAAAAAGCAGCCAGCCCTTTCATCTGCATTATAAGTACTTTTAATTTGATGCTTTAAGGACATTTTTATGGTAATACTAACATACTTTTACTTAAAACAAGACATTGTGTTACTTCTACTTTCTCTTAAGTAAATAAGCTGAATACTTTTTCCATAAATGACAATAAATGACATAAATAGTTAAGTAGTTAACTAGTTGCCCTGAAAACCATTGGGGTGACACCTTAGAGCAGTGTTCATCCTGAAGAGACCACAATAGGTCTGTATTCTGGCATCAAAGTGATTGATTTATTAATAGTTCTGTAACTGATCGAGCCTGCCTGACCCTCATCCTTCAGCAACATGAAGCTTCACTGACTGTATTTGCCCTGAGAGGAGTTCTGTGACCTTGTTACAGCTTTCTCCAATACACCCCCCATGATTAAATACAGGCCACACTTTTACACCGTAAGATTATACTGTTTAGATCCCAATTAAATTCACAGCAAGGAAATTGGATCATAAACTCTTTAAAGGATCGTTAACAATCATTAGATAGGATAATGGCATGGCNTAAAAAAAAAAAAAAAAAAAAAACTTCCAAAGTCTTTTAGTGACTTTGTTGTTTTTGGACATTTTCCAAGCTGATTAATGTAGAATTGATTGATTTACAGTTGTAATTAGCTGTCTTCTGCATAGATGCATAATAATCGTATATGTGCCTGCTTGTTTTAAAGTATTAATTGATTTCATTAACAAAAGCAGTTAATTGAATAACAATTAACAAAGTTGGTGATGGCAACGTGCATACTCCCTTGTGTTTTCCCTATAATGATAATGAAACCACCTTTTTATCAGATTGGAATTTTGTGTGTTGGACTATGTAATGACTAATATGATATTGGGCTTATTAGTTTATTCAAGTGGCTCACTGAGGCGTTAAGCTGGTATTGAACACGTTGTGTTTAACAGGTAGGCACCATATGCTGCCTTAATCAGACATTGGAATCACATTTGGTTGTTAAATTGTCTTCTAATAAAAGCAGGTAGTAAAACAACTTGAGCTAATTCAATTTCAGGCGAGTTTGGGTGAAGTGAACAGCTGTTCATATTTGTTAAATTGTTTTAACATTCCCTCTCTTGTGTTTTTTCATGTCTTTCTTTTTTTAAGGTTTAACTCAGCCTGTTTGTTCTTCAACTGTTCTTGGAAAAAATAGAGATGGAGGGTGGACTAGCTGTCCACTCTCCTTAAAAGAAGACAATACCAGGCATATTGTAGTGACAGCTTGCATTGTGTGTGTGTGTGTGTGTGTGTGTGTGTG
>JAPMOB010225792.1:0-24594 GCA_029875015.1 Lepomis gibbosus | reverse complement strand
CTTCCTTTGTCTTCGCTACTCTTATTCGTAGTAGAAAGCCTCCCCTACTTCCAGGCTTCCACTGTTTTCTCTCTCTTCTCTTTCTCTCACTCTAATCCCTTTTTTCTACCCATTTTTCTCCTGTTGCATGGTCAACTTCACTTCACTCGCCTCTATTTTGTTTTTCCTTAATTGTTTTCATCATCTTCCTCTTTCCCACACCTTCCCTTCTCCATGCCTTTGCTCCTGGGCTTCTGGCCAGTATCAAGGTGTTTTCACATCCATCTTCCCCTTTCTCTCTCGCCCTCGCCTCCCTTCAGCTCTCTCTTTCCACTGGCCTCTCATTTTCATGCGGCTCGCTGGGCAGCCATGCTCTGCGTCTTTATCTCTGTCTGTGGGAGAGGAGGCAGCCTAGTGCCAGCGACTAATGGACTTTTGGAAACCACAGACAGCCATGCATCACAGTCCGGAGAACCAGGGAGAGAGGGGGGAAGGATTTGGAGTGAAGCCGACTGGAGAGTGCTTTCAGAGAGAAATGGAGGAAGATGCACAGGGGAGAGAGTGGTAGTGAAGTCAGAGGTTCCTCTAAAGCAACACAGGGAATAAAAAGAGTAGGAGAGAAACAGTCCCAATGCCTGTCGAAGCCGTAATCAATAATGAGATCTGTAACCCATTCTCACTCTTCTAAAGATGTAACACTTCCCATTATTTACCAATGCCTGTCGGCCAGCCTCAGCATAGCCATGCAAGAGGAAGCTAATAAACACTGTAATATTCATTGTTAAAGCAAGCGGTTAGAGCCACACTGAATTTGAATCTGTACATGTTATCTGAATCAACATCTCATCATTGGTATGTGTCACAGTTCTGCAGTTTTGTTCTATAACACAACGGACCTCTGTAGCACCAGTGCTACCTCCCAAAAGTGGCTTTATGAAAAGATGTAAGAGACCCATGGGGGAATAATCAAGTTGGTGAATATTAATAGAAACTCACTGAGAAATGAATGATTTGCAGTTCATGTGCCCTGAGAAAAAAATCTGTCTAGAGAGCCTAAATAGAATGGCTTTTTTTCCCCGAGTGAGACGATTCAGCTGATGTTCTTCTCCAATTGTACCGAATTTGCAGAACTTTTTTTGTAAGCCCAGCAGACTTAAGTTTCCAGTAACAAACTCTGGCCAGCTAAAGAGAGCAGAAAGCTTTTCATGCTGTTTTATCTTAACCAATCACACAACGTCGAGAGATCCACTCTGTTTCAAACTGTAAAGGTGTGTTCCTTTGTTTTGATCGATTCTCTCTCTCCAATACTACAATGAGTAACTGATTTCCATAAGGACACAAGTACCAAGCAGGTTTATTTTTATTTTTTTGAAAGGCACCTCTAGAGAGACAAAAGGAAAGAGAAGACTGTTGTAGCTTAAGGCTCAGCAGGTGGAATAATCTCTGGTGTCTAGGACACATCTCAAGTTTGGGAGAATCCAAAGCACACACTCTTAGTTTGTATTGCACCACAGTGTCATGACCTCTGCATGGAGTTCCAGACATACAGGGGCTTAATAGTTATAGCAGGGATCATTTCCATGTTGCAATCTCACTCTCTCACTCTCTCACTCTCTCACTCTCTCACTCTCTCACTCTCTCACTCACTCACTCACTCACTCACTCACTCACTCAAGGTGGACCTTGAAATATATCTGTAATGACCATGTGCAGACCTTCAATGGCTAACTCATTCCTACTCTCACAGCAGACCCCATCAAACTGCAAGGCATACATCTACAGCCCGTGAGGGAAGGAACTGTAATTTGCAGTGACAATGTTAACATTCAGCTCAGGTCTGACTCGAACTCCGGGGCAGGTTTCTGTGAACCGTACGCATAGTTAAATGAATCACGGGTGTTCTTGTGTTTGATGTTTCCTTTCCTGCCAGGTGTTGACTAAATGAGTAAAGACACACAAAAGACATCCACTCTGTCTCAACGTTTACACTCGTTTACATGTGCAAGAGTGACCGGAAGCCTTTTAGGGGTCAATGCAAACATCACTGTTGGTTCTGACAGATGGACAATAGTGAATAAAGAACGGTCAAGCAGCATTACAATAGCAGATGCTTTGAAATCTAGACAAATTCATAAGGGACCGTATGATCTGGAAGATTCATTTTAGCAAACACCAGCTGTTCATTAATTTTGTGTAAGTGCGGCTGTGGACCCACTCAAATTAACAGAACTGTTGTGAAATATTGGCACAGTATGTCAATCAGCCTGTTAACTGATAGCGAGGTTCTCCTCTCTTATGTCAGATCTTCTGCATCAAGCTTATTGACATTAATTTTCTTCAACAGTATTTCTGGGTCCTACAGGTGACATTCATCCTGAAATTCAAATTATTCTGGGATAAAGAGCAACTGTTGAGAAGAAAAAAAATCACTCCATTTAATTACCCTCGGGAGTAGATGGAACTACAGTGACTGATGGTGTGAGAGCACTCGTGCACCTAAATCTGTTGCTGGAAAAGCATCTGAGTGTATCAGTCATCATTTTCTCTCCTTGCCTTCATAACTGCTTCTTTCCCAGGGTTCCAATTAAAACTCAGAATGTGTTGCTTCCATATTCACATATGCAAGGCTTTTTTAATATATACAAGCAAATTAATAGCTTAAATTTTCCATAGAAATTCTGGTGCACACAGGATCGCCAATATGTGCCTGTGTTTTCCCTTGAAATTATTCCTTGATGGTGTGAAGTGCTTTTGACACTGTACTGGAGACCATTTGGCACCAAAACTCACCACTGAAACCATTGCTAATAAACTTAATTTAGGATGGCTGGCAGTTTCTCAGTGGCGACTTTATATTCTCAAAACCGCTTTGGCAGCTTAGATGTTAAACTGGCAGAAGACACTCAGGATCATATCTTGAATCTGAGGGTGCAGGATGTTTTGCCGCTTTCCATTGACCTCGGAAGTCAGAGGTCGGTGCTGGGAATCAATGGCGGTTGATAAAAATGCATTGTGCAGTATTTACGCATACTAAACACAGTAACATGTCCACAGACAGCAGTTGGACAGCAGTTTGTGTATGAAAATTTATGAGACACAAGTACACAGAAGTGCTAATAAACAGTATGAACTACAGCTTTCATTAACTGTTTATACTTGCAGCCTTCATCTTGGGTCATGAAGTCGGGGGGGTAGTGCGGAACCCCCGACTTTCCGAGTCGGAAATCTAACTTAAGGGGGCGTTCCCTTTGAAATTTCCGACTTTCAACTCGGAAATTCCGACTTCTCATGTCAAATGGAATGCAACATAACAGTGGTGACGCTAATGGGACGCTGTTTTGTAGCTTTTGATCTCTGAGGTTCTCTGAAGTGGTTTGTTGCTGTTTGTGAGGCATCTGGGATCAGTGTCAACACTTCCCAGTCCCAGGTTGATCTTTAAAAAAATGCTCTGTGTCCCCAAGGAATGAGGACTTAGGACTGAGCATTTCTTTAAAAGTTGATAATTACATGCGTCTGTGCTGAACTTTCTCACAAGCAGGGCTATAACTGTGAAACCGAACATCCAGTTAGCAAAGTAACTACCATCGTAGATGACCTGTGTTCCACAAGGAGAGAATAGGTTTAAGTCCCATGACTACTGAGATGTAGTTCACTGTTAAGAGGGCCAAAAACCAAAAAGTTTGAATTTATAAGAAAGCAGCCAAGTGAGGTTCCTCCAGGGGGTGTCTGGTCTCATTCAGGTTCAGTAATCTGGGACAACCTTGAAGTCAGTCACTGATCCTCCACATTGAGAGGAGCAAGATGGCAGACATGGTTCACACATTAAGTGTGTCCACTGAGCTTGATTGAGTGGATGTTGACAAAGGGGCAGACCCAGTGAAGTGGGACCTGCTCATTGATAAGTGGATGGAAAAAAGATGGATGGGACAGAGACATTCTGTTGCTGTTCTGTCTTGTTGTTTCATGTTTTAGTACTGGTATATTTCTCTTCCTTGTCTCTGAATTATGACATTCCGTAATTGAAAGGTGAAATATTCACAAGAGAGCATTACAACTACACAAAGCCATAGCAAAAAGAAAGCAGGAAAAAAACTCACATAGTTTTCATATACCGTAGTAAGCATGGTTGGGAGGAGAGAATATGGCGCCTATGAGAAACTTGGTTTTGCTATTGGTTACCTTTTTTCCACACAGAAAATGAGAGAGAAAGCTCAAAAAACACACTTATACATTCAAATCAACTTGCACCACAGTGAGAGGGTGAGATGGAAAGCTCTCTGGACCACTTTCATTTCTGTATTCCGACCTGAAAGCAGTCACGTGTGCAGGTGTCATGCAAATAGAGGTGCTGTGTTTATCTGTGTAGAGATTGTGAGCACTCTCATGGCCTTGTGTTTTATGTTTTGAAGGTCACATTTTACAGTAATAATGCAGAATATTTCAGGTGTTAGTAATATGCTTATTGATATGCTTATGCCTCTAAGATGAAACCTCTATCTCATGTGCAAGTCTCACCATACTTTGTATTTTTTTTTTCTTTCACTTTTATCTTGCTCTCACGTCTGTCTCACTCTGTCACCGTCTGTGTTTGTCATGGACAGATTTCACTTCTCTTTCTCGCTCTCTCTTTCAATCTGTTTCTGTTCCCTGTAGCGTTCCTCCACTTGGCCGCCCTGCTGTGCAGTCATGTTGATTCTTTTGTTTTTGTTTGGTTGCTTTTTTAAAAAGGAGATCAAAGTAACAAAAAACATTAAATGCAAAGTGTTGGTTTTGCATGCCTTTGCCAACCTTGGCACTTTGAAACCTTTGCTCTTGTTTTTTTCATGTGTTGGGGTTGTTCGTCTGTATATTTGTTTTAATGGCAAACTTGGGTGATGGTGAATGCTAGGTGATGCACTACACATTTCACAAAGACTTCTATCTTAGTCTTTCTCACTGTTGCTTTCTTGGTTGCATTTGCGTGTTTGGCTGTCTGTCTCAATGCCCTTTCTTTTCTAGAGAAAAAGAAAAAAATAAGAAAACTAACCATGCATGTGGGCCATAATCTATGTAATGCAACAATAATACATCCCTTCGTCACTAATTTAAGAAAAGCACAAACTGGGTCTTTGTGTGTCAGATTTAAATCCACCTTCAAGGGAAGTTAAGTTCATTGCTAAATTGTAATATTGACACCAATGACTCGTAACTTAACTTGGATCTCCCCAAGCCCAAATATAACTTAAGACATTAAAAGGATTGTGCAAATGCCTGAATTTTAATCTCAATTACAATTTTGGCTTTCACGGATTGTAAAAACAAGTTAATTGAGATAAAAAAAATTACTGTGCCGCATGCTGTTTCACAATGACACTCGTTTTGTCTTATAAATCTAGCGCACCCCTTTTCTTTACAGAGGTGGCCGACGTCCCTGTGATGTTTAGTTCAGCTCAAGCCAAGATGACCGGGGTTTATGACTGCTATAACTTGTGGGTCACCATTATTAACTTAAGCCTATGGCATTTTACACTGCACTATACAGAAAAAGTGGGCATAGTTAATGAATTGATGGATATTATTTATACTTATAGGCTACTAAACCAGGTGTGTTCAGTGTTGCTTTACCTGGTCCGTGCTTGTGTCCACAACTTCTAACATTGCATCTTCCAACAGAACACCAGTGTTATGTAATGTAACAAGTTGTTGTCATGTCGAGTAGTTCACCTGTTACCTGCTCTGCACAAACACATACACACACACACACATACACACAGAGCCCCCTCACTGGCCCATTAACTCCCCAAAGCTGTCATCCTGTAAATCATTCTAAGTCAATCAGTAACTGTGTTGAATAATCTTGACCTGAATATTGATCAAAATAATCGTGATAATGATTTTTGCCATAACACTTCTTTTAATTCATATAAAAATATGGCTTTTTTTGTGTAAAAATGCACTTCTGCCTTTTTTCTGCGCATGTTAATGCTTTTTAAATAACGTTTTTTTTTTCTTTTTAACTCTTGTTAAAAATATGAAATGGTGTTAAATTTGGTAAAGAGCACAACATGACTTGAAACTAACATGACTTGGGACACATCGATCTTGACTTGAGATTGTACTGGGACTTGCCTGTTTTGACCAGTCTCAACTTGGGACTTAAGTTCGAAGACTTGAGTCTTACTTGGGAATTGTAAAACAATGACTTGGTCCCACCTTTGCTATTTTATGATCCACCCCTTCTGGAAACAGCCAAGAAGCCATTTAGATTTTTACTGTATAATATGTAGTGCCTGTGTAACATTGTTCTTGTTCTCTTTTTAGCCCCACTCTCATGTGAAATTGAAACAGTCTGGTCTGTTACCATCCAGTGTCACATTCATTCAGCCCTCATGGAAGACTCCACAGTGCTACATCCACCTAAAGCTTTTCTGCTCCAGTTGACTTCTGAACAATGCTGGTTGTACATCACACCACTGAATGATTTCAATCCAGCTGTGATTTGCTCCCGAACCTCCCGTGGTGATTAGCTGGACCCATGTATTTTTAGGCTTTCAACCAGAAGAGGAGTAAATTATTGTCCATCTTTATTGCTCTATTTATTATGTGCCCAGGGTACGGCAACAATGCAGATAAGTTGCTTCATGCGGAGTAAAGTGAGCCTTTGGGGACACTTTAGCTTCTAGACAAGGTTTTAAATAAAAGCACGCGGCACTTCAAAGTACAATTTAAAAAATCTACTTTTACAATTTGTTCAGTTTACTTTGTTACAAAAATGTTTTGAATATTTTATTCCATTACATTGCAGAAACCATTGTGCTGTGATAGTACTTCAAGTCATGTAGAGCTGAATACAGTCAATATAATTCAAGTAATTACAAGTTTGACAAGCTGTGTGCTGTCTCTGGGTGGACACCCAGGAAGTGGATGATCCCTCCTTGATGTTGTGCATTCATACACGTCATCTGTGTGTGCAAGACAACTGATTAAGAAAACAAGTGCACTATAAAAAAAAAGGAATGATTCATACTTTTCAGAGGCAAGCAAATGTAACACAAGACTTCATTATGACAAATACAGTTGAACAAAGGGAAGATAAAAAGGAAACAGAGAGAAATAATAATTCTTCTGCCAGATCCTATTAAGGGTGGCATCTTAGTTTTGGCTCACTGATCCGTCTCGGATGATCCGTCTCTCCAACATCTGTCTCCAATTACTCCTCTCTTCCACTATCACATCTCTCATCGGCTTAACGGGGTCTGAGCAAAGATTTGCATACTGCGTGGCAAAAGGCGATTAATTTCTTCTTTTTTTTTTTGCTACTTCTTCCTGAAGAAACAAAGAGAACTGATGACAGCTGAGGGTAATTAAACAACAGAGAAAACAAAGAGAGAAGAGGGAGTGAAGAAGTTGTCATATTGCGTCTCAGGGGATGGAGGCGATTGTTGCCACTAGAGCAAGCAGTCGGACAGAATGCCTCATGAGGGACTGATGCTACCTGCATGCCAGGCTTTCATCATCTGAGATTTGGCCACAGGCATCTTTATGTATTTGGTTTATTGGAGGAGGGAAAGTAAAGCAGGTTTCTGGTGTGTGAGAGGACAGCACTGCACTTGTGCGCTAAACTCTAAATAAAGATGTAAAGAAAGGAAGTATGATATAAGTCATAAACAATGTTAACATTGCATATGGTGCTTTTAGTATTTTATTTCCCAATTCAAAAGCACATCCTCTTTTGTGCAAAAACATAAAAAGAAATGCAATATACAATAACAAAAAGTAAATGCAGCATGGCAACTGCATATATTAACTCTATCATCTTGATTTTTTGCTAGAAAATGTTTTAATATTTCCATTTATTTCATTTTATATCATGGTTGTTATTAAAACACGGTATATCACAGCACTCCAACTGCATAGTCTTCTCTTACATTTCAAGAGAAACTGTCCTGAAACTACCTTCTCACGAATATTGATGCAGTACATTGCATGGAAGAGGAGGTGCCGCTTCTCTCTTCTGTGGTTTGATTGATTTGCCTGCACCTAATCTTATCTTTATTCAGATCTTCACATATCTGCAGGAAGCCAGCAAATACAGGGAGGATTTTTTTTGTATTTTTGGCTGGGGCACAGCCTCTCATTGTAATGCTCTCTGATTTGTCAAATGAGGCCCAAACAAAGGAAGCACAGAGAATGTGGGATGCAAGTAAAAAAGACAGAGAGGGAATGAGCCAAGAGACAGAGCTTGCTGGCTTAAGGACAGACAAAACCGTATGTAGTTCCGTGAGGGCGTGGATCGTGTGTGTGCATGAGAGAGAGGGGCCGATAGCTAGAGGGAGAGAGACTATCGATAATGTGTATGAAGTGGGAAAAGCTCTGGATCTTTGGTGCGTGTGGCCAGAGATATAAAGATAGTAGAAGTAGAATTGAGCTTGTCTCTGGGCTGTTGCTTTTTTCTCTGTCTCACTGTCTCACTCTGCCTCTCTCATTTCTCAAAATCAAACAAATCAAAGTCAAAGGAGAGTGATGCAAGAAAACATATGCAGAAGTATGCAGTGAATTTAGGGCGTGGGGAGACAGTGTAGAGCTGATAGCAATTATGTGCAGAGAGACAGAGATGTGAGAGCTTTGACTGTAGAATACATAGGTTAATGATGTCATTCCTGAAGTCAAACTTAGTCTTAAACAAATCTTAAAACAGTCACACTGGAGTCATTTTAAAGTTTCTATATGTAATTTAAAAGCCCCACATTCATAAAGAAAGTGGGGAAAATAAAGTCATAGTGGGGGCAGACTGACAGACTGCACTGTCAAGACTGTCTTCATCAGATTACGATTAATCATTTTCAAAACGAAATTGTGATTTGAAAGAACGCGATTTGCTAATCGTGAAGACAGTGATTAAAATGTAGATTAATTGTGCAGCACATCTGACCTGTTTTAAACAGTAATGCAGTTTAAAATTTTAATTCTGTTGTCCTCCTTGTCTGACAGACTTGCTTACCAATCAGAAGCGCCATGCATCTCCTGTTACAGTCCTACTCACCAATCAGAGCGGGAACAGGGCGTGTACATTTTACAACAAACAAAACTGGAGGAAAATGTGGGATGATGGCGCCAGCCGAACCAACACAGTTGGCGGCTGTGCCGCGGTTTTGTCCGGCGTCAACTCAGACTGAAGTGTTTCAGCAGCTGAGCGTGTAGCCCTACATTGTTGACGTGTTGTTAATATGTCATTTTGTGTGCTTCAACAAAAGATAACAGCTCTCTGTGAGCCCGTTCTCTTCCGCTCATCCCACATGGAGCATTTCAGAATGGAGAGCAATTTGCCTGCCTGATTTTGCTTAGTTATTTTGCTTATTTGTTCAGTTGTCCTTCATTTTTGTGCTTCTACTAGGGTTAAGTATTCTGAAAACACCGGAAGCTCTGAAACATTGGCCGTTACCCCCAGAGGCTAAATCCTCATCAGACGATTGCTGAGATTGAGGTGGGCATAAAAAAATGTCTTGACCTGAAAAGTAAAAATTTTAAACAATGATTTATTTTATCCATGAGCCCAAAGTAACCAAATAGTCTTAGGCTACGTTCAGACTGCAGGCCAAAGCGACCCAAATCTGTTTTTTTTGCCCATATGTGACTCATATCTGATCTTTTATTAACAGTGTGAACAGGCCAAGTCACATGGAATCTGATGTTTTTCAGTTTCGGATTTGGGCTACTTTCATTTGTGGTCTAATACAGATCGGATCTTTTTGAATGCGACCTGAGTCTGGACATTCAGGACACAGTGGGGGGAGAGAGAGAAAGATAGACGAAGGGAGTTGTGGGGCAGATGCGTTATAACATTACAGCACAAGAAACCGTAATGAAAAGGACAGAAAGTTGAGAACACTTGTCATAATTCTGAAGAAATGTGACCAATGAGAGGACAATGAAAAATGGGAGTCTCCCATGAAAATTGTGAGGGTTAGCAAGTATGAGCTAACCGGAGCTAACCTCTGTGGCTCTGTTTACTTACTTACTTACTGTACAACAGCATGCTGTGTGTGATGTTGTTATTCTTCACACTAGAGTTCACACTGGAGTCTGATATGGGTCACATTTAAACAAAGATGTGAACTGTCAAACAAAAAAATCGGATCTGAGAAAAAATTGGAATTGAGCATTAAGGCCTGCAGTCTGAATGTGGCCTTAGTCGCCCTTACCACACCTTAACCTTGGGATACCTCAGGTCAGAAAACATTCATATTGGTTGTTATGTTCTTCCATAACAACCAACCTGATCAAAACAGATTTATTTCTGTTTAAAGCTGATTATTTCACAAGTAATGGATATGGACTGTTGTCTTCTGTGAGGATACGGATCTAGGGGGAGAGCGGGGTGATTTGAGCCTGTGGGGAATTTGAGCCAACCCTTGTTTCTTGGCAACCATAGACAAAATTGGTCATGTGACCAAGAGTGATCTATTTTACTCACCCTGTGATGGAGAGAGGCCCGTGGAATAAGTGATAAGCACATTTAAGAAAAAAAAACTGTTTTTTGCCGTTCAAAGTTTTTTTTGCATGTTCAAGGAGTCCTGATTCTTGTGCCTGAACAATTACAGATAGGTTTGAGAAAATCTTACGCATGTATTAGTGATTTATGAAGTTACAGTATGAGGCTATACTGTTAGCATGACGTCACCATTGACCTACTGGATGACACAAATTTGTTAAAATGGCAGGGCTGGGTTAATTTATGCCAAAAGACCTGGGGGAAGTTGAGCCAGCTGTTTTGCTGTAATTTTACATAGCATTCTTATGCATCACCCAAATTATGTGACATTATGCATTTTAGACCAGAAACCATCATGTCATGTTTCTATAATTATAAATGTGGACAGATTTGTGGGTTTGGACAGATTAGTGGGAGAGGTACAAAAATGGGAAGTCCATTCATCAGGTGACACGGGACATGACGATAAACAGGATGACTTTGATACTTTACTTTGATATGAAACAACAAGGAGACACAGCTGCAATGTTTCACTATCTAAGTGCAATTGAATGTTGAGACCTGGCATTTGAGTTTGCACAATGAAATGACATTGATGTCCCTGACCCCCATGTGGCTCAACTTATCCTCTCCCTTGGCTCAACATACCCCTCATATTGGGTAAGTTGAGCCAAGAGTCCACTTTTTTTGGAAAGCCATATTTTGAAAACAGTTTATTTAGATCTAAATTGATTATTCCCATGGATGCATCATATCCTAAAATATATATATTTTATATTTTAGTTGGAGGCCTTACTGTCATGTCCTCACTTTAAAGACACCTCAAGTAAAAACTGGCTCAACTCACCCTCTCTCCCCTACAGCCACCACAAATCGATGTGGATAACATAATGGTCAATAACGAAATAACGCATGAAGAAGAAACGTCCTTCTTTATTACGACCATGAGTCTTCATCTGAAGTTTTTACTGTTTTGCTGCCACTTTATCAGAGTATTCCCACTGGAAAGAACAAAGCACAGAACCTCCCATGTGTAAAACATTTCACATCCATTGCTTAAAGGCTAAATACTGAACATTTAGGAAACTGACTTCACACTAGGGGACGATTTGTTATGTGCCACTTTAAAAGTGTTTGTAATCTAAGATGTAATTTATGGATGAGGAAAAATATGTTTTTTGATATATTTGAGTTTAAACTTTGAGAAAGATGAAGAATATTCTATTCCTTTTACATGTTGGGTGCCCTTGAAGGGATCTTTCTGAAAGAGGGGAGGAGAGAGAATAAGACAGAGTGAGACCGAGAAAGAGAGAGTGGACCCTGGAGTAGTTTAGCCGTTTTGAAGTTTCAGCATGGCTAGACTCTGAAGCCAAACTGTTTGAACTATGGATGAGATAGGAGGACCTCTTGAAACATGCCTAGACACTCACTGGGCCAGTTCTGTAATATAATTGGAAAGTATCGTCTAGAGAGTTGTATAAGTCAGAATGTGTATGAGCTCAGTTCAAGGAGTACGGTCATGTATAGGTCGCTTTCTATCAGTTAAGCAGTCCTCAAAGTTCAGCCTTCACCTTTTATTTATTCACGCATTTTGCTTCATCTAGCTGATCAAGAAGGGAGTGACTGACCTCCTTTTGGAAATGTTTTTCTGTAAATTCAGACTCTGTGAACAACCCTGTTGATCCAAAGTTACTGCTGACAAAAGTTGTAAAGAATCCTTGAAAATAGTGTAGCCTGAAAACACAATGAAATTAGACAAAGGTCTTTTTTCATCACTCTACTTTTCGCACTCTCTAGGTAAAAGGGGATTTTTGATCTATACTGGATGAGGTTACATCACTTTAGTTTTTGAAAGTTTTTTTTAGATCTTTAGATCTGCAACCATGTCTTCTAAAGTATGAATAATGCTCACATACCTTATTTGTATATATTTATGGTTTATGTTTTGTCATCTAATTAAGCTTGGGAAAACATTGTTGTTATGAGAAGTAGAGTATGGTTAAGGTTATGCAATATTTGGTCACAGTTAGCGAGAGATTGTGGCCCTTTGCTGATGTGAAGCATAAGACAATATTACTATCATAGGAGACAGAGATGCTTGGTGTTTTTCTGAACTATTTGGTGAGCTCTGTAGTAGCTAAGACCAGTTTAGATGTTCAAATGTCTAAATTCATGGTTTTCAAAGTTTTGTTTTCCAGGGCTTTGAATGAACCCAGACTAACACACCTGGCACCCTTTCCTGCTGTTAAATTTTCATTTTACTAGGCATTTGTTTTCATTATTTCATGTTTGGATCGTTAACTTGACCTGCCCTACATTTTATATAGCCAAATTTGTTGTTTGTGCATAATACTAATTGCTTCTTCTTTCGGTTGTACATTTGCAGTCGTATACTCATTTCCTATGTGCCATTTAATCACTTTTTGTTTATTTATTTTTTTTGTTTATTTGATTTATTTAGGTTATTCTGATAAATTTCTATGTTGACTGTGTTACACTAGTTAGTTAACATTCTAGTCACCACCCAGTCTATGGTTTTACCTGAGTATGTAGGACTAGTAATGACAAATAATAGAGGAAAATGATGAATAATTAGTTTCTTTTAACCCTGTTTCTTTTTCTTGCCCCTTTGCAACAGCAAAAATCAGAGCTGCAGCAAAAATAGCTCAGACTCATGGTTCAGTGGTGTTATGACTTCATTAAATGAGCTCTGCCATCACTAAAACCCTTTAAAACTGATAAACAAGACACATAGGACATAAACAATGAAAATGAATTTGGTTAATTTTCTCTCCTCCCATGTAAGGAGGGATGGAAATTAAAAAGTGGCATGAGCGATAGAAAAGGCGGATGGAGAAGGAAGAGAGACGCTGAGATGGCTTTAATTTAGTGATTATGGATCTCACTCAGTTGGCTGTGTCACATTCATGAGGGAGAAAAACAAGGTCCAATGCAATGATTAGGATTCATTGGTGGATGTTTGATGTTGTGTGTGTGATTGTGTGGTCTGTAAGGAGGCACGCTAATGCCCTACAGTCGTTGTTTGCATGTGATTGTGTGTATCTGTGTGTGTGACTGTGGTCGTTGCCAAAGTGTGAGGAAAATAGCTTCTTATAACCTTGGCACAACTAGAGTCACATCCCTGGACAATGAACAGAAGTAAAAGTGTGTGCCTGTGTACAGTGTTTGTGTGTCAGTCTATGTTATGTGACATATCTGAAATACAGCAGTTAGTGTCGAGTGAGTGGGCTACAGTAAGTGTTGCTTGCGTATACATACTGCATGTGCATGATAACCTAATCTCACAGTACAGATGTTTTCAACAGGTTAAGACCCCAGGCTGAACACATTTAATGAAGAGTTCACTTGAGAAAAGGCCTACAAATACAAGCACAGTTATTATCTGCAGCACTGAAAGATTTGATAACAATGCTTGAATACACCTGCAAATGAAAGCGCTAAAAAGTTCTCTTGGTGCCCCTTAATGATGATGGGCGAGTGCAATAACTTATCCCTTGCCCCCCATTTGAATGATGATTGGGGTTTTATGAAACTCTAAAATGCTACTTAAAAGGTTATGTTTAGCACCAAAATACCTTGAACATTGACTCAGAAACTCTTCATGCACACAGCACACCAGTGGGGCTGTGTGCATAAAGAGTCTGTTTGGATGTGTTGATTGAGACTTTTGTTTGAGACATGCTGTTTTCTTCTATTATTGGGCACCCCCTCCTCTGAGAAAGAGTTACCCTTTTAAGATTTGATCAAGGCAGCAGGTGCAATAACCAGTGATTGAGCAAGGCTAAAAGTTGCATCTCTGCTGAGACAAAAGCTTTTAAATGTTTTTGTGTGTGTGTGTTGACTTTAAGAGAACTCATAGCCAGGACTATGTAATATTTGCTAATATAATACTTTCTATAGCATAGAGAAAATGTTACAACATAATAAGAACATATTAAAGCAGGGGTAGGAAATGTTGGATAACTACCACTCCATTTTAAAATTATCCAACCAAAAAATTCCCACCCTCCCAAAACACATATTTGTGGCAGGTAGGTAGTTAGACAGGCAGGTACGCCAGCCAGTCATTTCATTTGGACTGAATGAAATGATTGGCCGTGCTTTTTACAGTCCTGCAACAAATACAGACTCCAGATTATTTTTTTCATTTTTGTATCAGACCATTTCATTTATTGATTGCTGTCGGGATGTAAAGAACTTCAACAAATATAACAAATCGTGCTTCTGAAATAAATTGCCTACTCCAGCTTTAAGTGGAATATATGAATGAAACATATATGGTGTCTGTAACAAAAACAGATCCGTCAGCTTGTTCCCCTCCATCCAGGATCGTATAATCAGTGGTCGTCCTTCAACCACAAACATCCTTTCGCACAAAAACAATGACACATAAATTCCCTTAATCCAGGTAATCTGGCTTTTCTAATCACTAATTCAGTATTTACTCTTTGCTGATGCGTGAGTTGGTGGTGCCAAAAAAAGAATAGCAAATATATCCCAGCCTCCCCCTCTTCTCTTACAGCTGTGTTTACCTCTATCTAGTCATACTATACCAGTACAAAACTTTAAGTTAAGATATTAACCTGCGGTTCTCCAGGAACATGAGTGAGGTATCTCACTATGGGGCACGCCCCTCTCGCTGTCCCATAGTGACAGACAGACGTGACGTCTGCTCTCCTCCTGCATTAAGAGCTTGACATAACATTCTCTTCTCAGTCTTAGTAAGCACACCTCTTCCTCGCTCAAGGCAAGGAGGGTGATCTGGTGAGATACCTCACTCAAGTTCTCAAAGAACCGGGGTTAATTTGTTAATATTCATTTCAGTATCTCATTTTAAGATATGCACATTCCCTTATTGCAAAACAGGCTTACTTCGAGGACTGGCCATTAACAGACAGTTAGATAGGCACCAAACCCATACCCAAAACTGCATGAGACCGTGAGGGCGCAGTGACATCTAGCCTGTGGCAGACGCACATATTTCTTCAACAGAAACACCATGCAACAGTGCCCATGACGCAGCCATGTCGTGAGTGGAATGAACGCACAGCCCTGCTTGGGGTCACAACCCTTTGCTATTAGAGACCGTAGCAATGCCCCCCAAAATCCAGTGTGAAAAGTGTTGTTTTGTTAGCGGTTTTCCCAAGCGAAACAGCATGCATGTTGGGTTCACCGACAGTGCGTGCATGCCACTTACACGTTTAGCAGAGGCCAATGAGAACAACAAAGCCGTTTTAAAGGAGAGCGTCTTAAGCTCCTTGGGGTTCTCAAGTAACTCGTGTGGCAGGTTGGCTACCCCCATCATAGGGTCCCTTTCGACAGACTAGCTTGGCGCACCAGCCTGCATTTGCAAGTCTTGAGGGTGACTCGCACAGTGGTCACAAGCAGCCGGGGATGCCAACGTGGCCTGGGTGTGTTGCCCTAGACATGCTGAGCACACAGATTGGGTGTCTGCCCCAGCGATCTTGTTACCGCACATGCACGTTGTAGTTGGGTTGTCCTAGTCCATGGTGAGGGAAGGGTCAGGTACCGACATGATGAATGCTCTGGGAAGCAGCTAGTATGGTGGTTAGCTGTAGTAGCTACAGTTTGGTGTCAGCCCTGCTATTACACTCAGAAAACTATGTAGCTTAAGGTAGCGTTAGCTTGCTCTGTGAACTGCAATGCTAGCGAGAAGAGCTTTTAGACTGAGGAGAGAACATTACGTCAATCTCTCATAGCAGGAGTAAGTCCCTCCTCTGGGAAGCAGACGTCAGACGCGTCTGTTTGCCAGTCAGGACTGGCGTAATGTAAAATATCTGCTAGGGGACAGCATGAGGGTCATGTCTCACTGTGAGATACAGAAACAAATGTTGAAAGAGAAAATCTCAGTCACTATTTTTAAATTTAAAGAAAAATTTAAAGTTAAAGAACTAACCTAGTTCTGTATTGATGCTTATTGACACTCACTTTAATGACAGATACAATTTATGTTATGCTATACACCAGTATTTAGCTGTGCACAGATGTATTTTTTTCTTTTTTTTTCTTTCTTTAAAATATTGTATTTCATTGGGATATTTCATAAATGTTTATTTAACTATTCTCCAGTCTCTGTTTGTTTGTTACTCAGATATGTTACTCTACTGCTATGAAAAAAGAGGTGTTAGTCAAAGAAGCATGAGGTAGCCAGCTTTCCTTTATTTTTACTGGCGCACGGTTTCATCTGCGTGCAGGACACCACAGGTGTACAGGATTATTATTTTAAGTGGAAACATGGATACTCTATCACAGGGTGTCAAGAGGTACATGTAAACAGTTTAACCTGGATAACACCTTAATTGGAGTATGGCCCATTGCCAGGTTACGGTGTGCATGCAAATGCAGCTTGTGAAGCATATAAAGCTGCTTTGCCTAGATAATCCCACTGAGTCCTTACCCAACTCAAGAGCTCATCCATCTTGTTTGTCAGTGACCTTACATTTCCTACAACAACAGATAGAAGTAGTGTTTAAGTCTGCATCCTCTTTCTACAACACTTTTGCAGGCCTGCGGACCTAAGGGATATGAGCTATGAGTGTCAGACACTTGGAAAGTACTATTGTTTATAAGTTGTACAAAGTACTAGTATATTCAACATGCACTCAGTGGGAAGATAAAGAGAATAGTAAAGGTTCTCTCTGACTGTTCTGGCCCATGACAGTGTCTTTTGGGCTCCAAAGTTCTCAGAAGTTAGAAAGCTGCAAACTTTTTCATGTGAGATTCTTTAATAATCAGGATTACAATCAAAGGTATCTCAGCACCCGGGGCAAGATGACCTTAGACATGTCACTTTAATGCCTTCCACCCCGACCCCCAACCAGATAACAATTTTGTCTTCGGTAATTATTCAAACTTGATCGAATATTAAATTGCTGCTTTGCATGTAGAGTGCTTGATCTGGTACATCAAATCAAGTGCTCCCTATTCACAGCTTGGTTGTCTGTTTGTGAAACGCAGTTGCAGGCAAGAGCATTTCCCTTCACAGGCTTCAGGATCATTTTCATTGTGGGAATAATTCCTTTTAATGTGACTGTATGCAATGTTGGCATTGCTATAATTATTATTTATGAAGTCCACTTTAATTGGATTGAAGCTTCAAGAAAACACTGCGCTTACAGGGGTCTTATTGTGATATGAAGACCCCATGTTAGTTCAACCCATGGCTGAAAAATTCTGTTATAGAAAATGAGGTTATGAGTAATCACAACACCCATACACAACTCCATAATTTGCCCTTTTTATTTATGAAGACGCTACTAGTCCTATTTCCTGTGCCATCCTGTTGAAATCACAGGAGACTATCAAAAGAATAATTGAAGCCCGATGTGCTCTACCTTTTCTCCACATATTCTCTTTAACCCTTATTCTTTTTGGCCCATAGTGTTTATTATAATGTGCAGTACTCTCTCCACTCTCACTTATTCGCTCCATCTCATGTTTACTTGATAAAGACTCAGTTTTGTACTGTTTTTGTGTGTTTTTCTTTCATGAAATCTACCTTTCATATTTGTTGATGAAGAGGTCAGTTTATCCAAGTCCAAGTTATTTTCTTTCTCTGTTGTGCTTCTTCTAAAATTGCTCATGAGTCAAAGTAGTGTTGATTCCACCCTGTCCTAGCTTCTGAAAGGCATCAACACAAAAAAATATAATTTTACTTACTTATTTTTGTGTCCTTTCCTTTAAAGGCATGTCATAATCCAAATGTGAACACCAACATTCAAAGGACATGCTTGGAATTTACTAACACTCTTAAAGGGATACTATGCGATTCTCCAGAGAGCATGTTGACAAACTCATGAACGCGATGCCATGGTAACCAAAGCTTCTCTACTGAAATATAGCCTGTCAATATTTAAATATGAATTGAAGCAAAATACTTTTCTAAGCCTAAATCTAAGATCGGAGTATGGTTTATTTATCGGTAGGATTATCAAGAAGAACTTTAATAGTTACAATTAGTGAACAAACATCGTCAAACGAACAATACGTCTAAGCTCACAAACGCAGCGTCCAAAACAAAACAGAGTAAAAAACTAGCAAGTTATTTGAAATAGTTTGTATAAAAATACAGTGACTGATAAGAGTCGGGAAGAACAGGAGTGACTGTTTATCTCCAGGATCCAAGTCAGTGCTAACTTTGGGGCAAACCTCCTTCTGTCTTTATTCAACAGTTGGCAAGCAACACACGGGAGCTCCTCTTTAGTCCTGAGAAACTGCAGTCTTTATTCACCAGCCTCTGTAACTTCTACTGTATGATTACTGCTGAACAAGCCTTATTGCTGACTGTTTCTCTCTATTCAAAGGGGCTGGAATCATCACAAGTATGACAAAAGACAGCCCAGACAATAATACTGAACCTGTCATTTATGTGGAACAGCAAAGCTAATGTTAGGATACTCACCAGTCCAGCAGAAACAGAGTAACCTCAGCATTGGTTTTCATTCCTTTTGAATCTCATATATTTATCCAGCATTGAAACCCTACACAGACGTTAACGCAGGTCTTCCCCTCGCCTGGTCTTATAAATTGTTTCATAGCTCCTCAGATCTTTCCCTCTGTGGCTCTTTCTCAGCCATTTTCACAGCTAAAGTCCTTTAAGAAGTCCAGCATGTTCGACCGTACCGCTGTTTGTTTACGTTCTCTCTCCCACTGCTTTGAGCGTGCCACCGCCTCCTGCTGCTTGCTCCGAGCAGGGCTGGATAGGAAAACCGGATTTATTTCAGAGCCCGCGAAAAACAGGGAGCTACCTACCCATGAGGAAATATTCACTGAATTTAGCAAAAAGTGTAGAGGACAATTGCAAAGTACCCCTTTAAATTGAGTCTTTTATAATATTACCAACTAAATCAATGTTATTGGTGTTTTTCTGATGCTGTTAAAGGGTTTGTTTACATCAGTTGTTTCTGCAAAAACAAAAAAACGGGACTTTTAATCGCATATTGACAAAGATACAGATTGTCCACCAAGAAAAAAAATATATATATATTTAAACTTAGGTGAAATTTAAATATATAAAATAAAGGTTAAATGTGGCATCATCTTCACTTGTATTTGACAAAAACATCCGTCTAAACAAGTTGGCGCATCTATGTTGTTTTGGCATTGACACAGACTGGAACATAGAGACAAAGCTTTTCTCCAAACAGGTGGAATACACAGAATGAACACTTTTTGTTCCATTGTGGGAATTTTTATGCTTAGCAAGTGAAGTTTCTGAACGCTAAAGGATTATGATCATGAGATTAGCACAGCTATTTCAGAATAGCTGACATCAGAGGTCACTGCATACATCCTGTGCATAATAATTGTTTCTAGCCCTTTTCACCCAAATGTAGTGAGAAAAAAAGTGTCCTTAATGTTCAATTGTAAGCTGTTGAAACAGATTTTTTACTAAATTCCTTTCCACAAAGCCCATAATCTTTCCAATTCAAAAGCAATAACGAAGAGCCATAAAATTATTCTTCAAAGCAATAAAGTGCTCTCTCCATTCTTTTTAAGGTTGTAAAGATCAGAATGAACCATTCTGATGCCCTGCAGTGAATTATTGCACACACACGCACACATGCACATACACAAATGCACACATGTACACACACCCCAAACACACACAAACACACACGCACACACATTATAGAGGACTACAGACGGTGAAAAACCCAATCAGAAGGTTTTGTCAGTTCTCCGACATTAGTCACCACACATAGGCCAACTGAGGTGACACATACAAACATGCACCACAGAGCGAAGACAGAGGGGTTTGAAAATTTCATGAAGCTCCATTAAAGTTAATGACACACCAAGTCCAAAATAATGTGTTAGTAGAACAAAAAGAAGTCTGTGTGCATATGTGCGTGTGTCTATTTGAGTGAACTGTCAGAGTTGGTTTCACAATGTGAATATCACAACCCGGTTATTTGTTCTCCACTTTTCATTTTCCTGTAAAAATTAAGGATTTATTGAATGTTAATGACAAGTCATGTTAACAACAGCCACCTTCACTTCTATAAAACAGACAGTGATTCTCACCTTGACCTTCCCATTTCTTCTCAAACACAAGCTGCAAGCACACACTTTACACGCCCACCCATACACATACTAAACAAGGACATGCACATAAAAATGTAAACGTATCCAACACATACCCACACAGGTTGCAGTAAAGATGAGCCAACAGGCCATTAACTCTTGTGCACCTACGGTCTAGAGGGTGTTAAAAAGTGAAGTTGTCGTGTTGTAAAGTTTTCCATCCTACAGAGGACTAACAGTGATCTTGATGCAACACGATTTTTTAACTAAAAATGCTGGTAGACCATGGTTATGAAATTTGTGTGTGCTATGGTGAGTAAGTTCTTGTAGACCACTTCCACCGTGTCTGTGCAGAATGTACTCAACCATGATTCAGCTCATCCACAAAGGAGTGGGTTTATGAACACTTCATAATTGATCAAGGATAAGCTAAACTCCAAATAAAATTCTATTCTCAGCCATACCTGTCCGTCACTTTTCTTATAGACATTTGCAATAAAAACATCATCTAGACACTGAATCAAATATCCTAAAATGCTGTTGTTGCAAACATTGTATGTTATAGATTGTATTTGCTGAGGTCTGCTAAAGATAGACACAGGGTAGTGCAGAAACAGGCTCTGTAAGTAGAGATTCAACCAAGAACAAAAGGAATGAAATGCACAAGGAATACATGCATATAAAATACCGCTGCAAGTCTGTGGTTTCAACAAATTGTGGGTTTGCACCAGACAGTGTTATATATAGTGCCTACACAATAAATATGGGTCAATATGTGGGATAATACACCTCCACTGGTTTGTTGACCTAGTGTTTTTGCTAAATTAAATAACAGAATTTAAAAAATATTCTCTTAGAGAATAATCTCAGGAACTCATCAGAATGTCTGACCTGAGGTAAAGATGCACCTTTTTGACTATAATTAACTTTTTTTTCAGGTGAAGTATGGTCGATTTGGATTTGTATGGGATGCAGCAGTGCTGGAGTACGTGGCAAATAATGACGAGGACTGCTCGTTCTACTCTGTCAGCAACAACGCACCAGACCGTGGGTATGGTATCGCCATGCAGCACGGCAGCCCCTACAGGGACATTTTCTCCCAGAGGTAAGAGTCATAAAAGTAAACAACAGTCAGCAGCATCCATGACTGCATTTTATTTGATATTTAAAAGAAATGTTTCACATGCACACTGACGGAGCTGCAGTTTTTGCTCCATACTGTTCATTTATTTTCAGCTTTAGAAATAACCCCAGCTCTTAAGAAGAGTTATGAAAATACATTCTCTCTGACTTCAGGAGAGGTCATGTAAGTTTTTTACTGCTTGAAATTCATTTCAACTGCATAAAAAATGGCCACTCCCATAAAGTTTGCCCCTCGTCCTGCTTGAAAAATATCCTCTGTAGGTCAGACACCAAGTAAATAGCAGATTAAATTGTACATCCATCTTCCAGAGGAAAGAGGCGAGTGGCACTTTCACAACTTGCAACCTACAACTTGTGTGCAGCCGGGTTACTTAACCTCAGCACCAACCATTGGTTCACACTGAGGTTAAGCAAGTCTGACAACACAAATAAGTCATCAACAGTGTAGATGTCTACAAACTGATCCCAGCTGTTATGTTGTTGTTGTTGGAGTACACAGCAGGGGTATCTCATGGATCAGGAAAGTAACTGAATTCATTCATTCACTAGTTATATGGTCCCTTATGGCTATTATGAAACTTAGCTATATCTGCAGACACCACACATAGGTCATTCACTCATCTCCCCTCGGCTGCTGAGCTGCTGCCTGTGATGTGCTTCCACGATGCTGAGTGTCCTTGTTTGTTTCCGTCATATGAGGTGAAGTGTTTCTGTTAAGGCCACATAAGGGCTGCTTGCATCCCAACAGAGAATCATGTTGACTTTATATGTGAACAAGTATGGGATCATTTTAAGATGAGGGAAAAACAAAATGTCTTATGCCTTCATTAAGCTGTCGTAATTTATTATGTAAAAGAGTCTGTCAGTGTTGTTTTGTGTGCGCACGTGTCCGTGTGTGTGTGTGTGTGTGTGTGTGTGTGTGGTCAGTGATGGAAACACAATTTATGTGCATGGGCCGGCATGTTGGAGCTTTACAGAATGTTTGAGTGACTAGGCCTGTCTGTTTATAGCTCCATATTCAGTGGAGCATTGCGCTTCAGCATATTGCCTATCATGCCTGTTATTAAAATAAACAAGCAATTAATTGACAGGCCATGTTTCCAATTCCCTCTTATTATTTTGGGGGCAACGTCACACTCTCGGGATGACAGTTTCAAACAGTCTACTTACACTAGTCCCCAAGGTTCAAACAAAAACAGGCATATAAATTATCAAGAGAAAGAAATAATCACAGAGGTATAATTGTTTTGTTTTTCTTCTCTGTGATTTTTTAGATTTTTCCTCCTGACATTCTGTATTATACAGATTAATGAAGCACAAAGATAAGGTTAAACAGGAATTGTAGTAGCAGTCCATGCCCTAGTGTTTCACTGGGCTTGATTATGTTTGGGGGCTTGGTCATAGCAAGTCTGGAGAAGTGTTGATTACAATTGGATTTGTGTTGACTGGTGCACTACCTTTTGTTCAAAATAAAACAATAATTTACTGCGTTAGATTGTGTTTTTCGTCACAATAATTAGACCAACCCCCTGTGTTTGAGCAGAACATAAACAACATTAATACTAGTGATTCAGTTGTGCATTACATCTGCTTTTATACTGGTTTATGCAAAGATTTGCTTTATCATTGCAGTTATTGCTAAATTATCAAGCAGTCAGTTGGGATCTCTGTACGCAGCAACAAGCCCAGAGTGCTATAACGGCACCTTTCCAAAACAGTGAGGGGAAGTGTTAGTATACAAGCTTAAGCGTTAAGTTTACCTAATGACACGGGCTGTAGTATCTACAGAAATGAGATGGGCATGATTTTGTTCTCATCACTGGATTGCTATATGGATGTCATGCACTAAAAGGGGATTTTTAAAGCAGTAACACATAGTTCAGGGTGGATGGGGCAAAAGCCAGCCAGAAACTACTAGAGTTAATGGGAGGAATTATAAAAGCAGCCAGCATCTGCTAAGCCTGACAAAGCCTTCTCAGATGCCAATGCATACACATGTGTCTGTAATGGCATATGCCAGGACCCCCAGTCTTAGTGTAAAGATACTGCTGCTGTATCAATATATTCTGTCGGGTATTTCTTTTGTATTTTTACAATTGAAATGTCATGTCTCGACATGACATGACAGAAGAAAAATATTGACTATAGCCTCAGGCTTTTCTGTCTTTGTTTTAGAAGAACACATTCTCAAGAATGTTAAGGCTTTTCATTCTGTCTAGCACAACATTTTTTCAGATAACTTACTTTCCATGGGTTTGGATTCTTCTCATAGTTTTTTTCATAGATTTCTGACAGATATCAGACCATTATTTCCAATGTTTTAAAATCGAGCTCCATGAAGTGCTTAGAAAGGGGCCACACAAACGTCAATATCAGTTCCCTATGCATTTCCTCTCTACATCCAAAATAATAATTATCTCTCAATTATGCTGACGATGCCATCTTGTTTCCACCAACTCCATTGTAAACCAAGCCTTCCCAATGCTTGTTTGAAACTTTAAAATAACACAGTGTTTGTCAACAGGGGGGGTACCGCCCCCCAGGGGGCGTTCCGAGGACGATGGGGTGCGCTGAAAGCAATATTTTAGAAAGGGGGGCGCTGAGCTTTTTTTGGGGGGTGTTTGTTGGTTGAAAATTCTAAGGTGAGTTTACACTTAAGATTCACAACAATACGAGTTTAAACTTTGAACTACTTGCAAAAAATTGTTGTCTGCAACATTAAAACCTGCCAGTTTAGTCCACTGCGACTGGACGAGACTGCATTTCTTCTCCATCAGCTTCTTCCCGTTCATCCCGTTCATCAGCTGACTTCCCGTTCTTCTTGTGGTGCAGAGTATCATCTCTAAAATCTTACTCACATTGGCCCTCATTTATCATTCTTGCGTAGAAACGGGCGTATTTTTGTGCGTGAGATTATGCTTACACTGTTCTCA
>JAPMOB010225791.1:0-13574 GCA_029875015.1 Lepomis gibbosus | reverse complement strand
AGAAATTATTGAAGTTAGTTGATAAAGATTGAGGGAAGCAAAGCAGTCTAAGCATATAACTGGTTTTACAGCTGTTTCTAGTCTGGAACCTGGAACCTCTTTCTTCATCCATTAAATGCCAGTAAGGTCTTGTTGCATACCTGACGTTCATCTTTCAGATTCAACTCCAGTACACCAGTTGGCCACAGCTATGTAAATGTGACTCTCCATGGCATGTGTTTGCACATGAGGCTGGACCCAAACTGTTCCATCTATGCTGCAGCACGTGGAAAATGACACAGACACCCCCTAAGGGTTTTAAAGTGCAAGTATTTCACTCACATTTGACCCTAAAAATAGATACATGCGAACCGGAAAAATGATTTAGAAGCACAGTGTGCAAGTAAAGACTCACTCCCACCCCACCATAGTCTGACTGGCCATCAGCAGTGCTGAGAGAAATGGCTCTGTGGGCCACTTGAGCAGCCCGTTATACAAAAACATGAGCAAGAGAGACGCGTCTTCGGCCCACTTTGATTCTGCATCAGCCCACATCCTGTCCCTGAAGATCCCCAACAACAGTTCAGCTGTTGTCCAGGTTCTCCAGCTGAGGCTGTGAGACAGAAAGAATTTAGCTTTATGACTGTTCAACGTTTCATAAAGTCGATGTGCTCGTCAGTGTCACTTTTTGTGAACCAGCCAATCACAAACCGACATAACAAAAAGTTTGACGTGCTACAGCAAACTTTCAAACTGTCAAACTAGTTCTGAATCTCTGTATTGTCCGTTCTTTGATTATTGTGTTTCATAACCAAATCTATTTTAAAACCATAACAGAAAAACAAAGCAGCTGTGTTTTGTTCTGTCCATGACCGGTGTTGTATCTCTACTGGTTTTCAAACTAACTGGCTGCTGTACACGTTACCCTGTTGTTGGCAACAACTGTGGTCTGCCTCAGTCCCCAGATTGGTCACACTAACAAAACAGATAAGCCATTTCTTTTCGAGCTGCATTGCATCTCATAGTGACTGTGGTGAATACGATTGTGGAAGTGAGCACATACAAAAAAAGAAATGAAAGAAAATGTAGGCTACTTTTTTGCAAGATCGCGCCCAGTCAAACACTCTGCATTCTCCTATTTCTAGTAAACTATCGATTGAGAACGTCAGCATCCAGGCAGCATTTTGTTTAAGGCTAATCTGGTTTAATGAATGAGGACAACCAACAAACATAAAACGGCTGTAACTGGAATTAATATTATCCTAGTGCTAAGCTATATAGTTGAACATTTTCACTGTGCTCCTAAACGTCTGTGTGCTCTGAATGTTTTCATTTAGGAGCACATGTGCTCCTTGGGGAAAAGGTTGCGTAGAGCCCTGCACCTGATGTAGTTTCTGTGAATAGTTTCTGTTAGTCTGAGTTGCGCTGACATTGCATGCCATCAGGTTCAGCTTCCCACTCAGTACAGCAAGTATGATCACAAATACATTGGGGCCATGTTACTCAACTGGGCAACCAGACCCATGTGGGGTTTGCATACCAGAGCTCCTATAGGTCTGTACACAGGGGTACTGGAGTTGTCCAGTAGAGTTCCTAGAACTGAGGAGGTGGCCATGGGGAGGGAGGGTTTGTTTGGCTCAAAGCCAGTGTTCCATGGAGACAACAACATATATCACCACAGGGGAGGCAAAGAGGGAGATGGGGGAGTGAGACAGAAGTAGAGAGAAAGAGAGAGAAGGCTTGAAAACATGCGGCTGTGAAAGAAGAGAGGAGTGCTCACAGAGGTGCTCACAAGGCTGCTGGCTTGGCAGAAGGCAGTGAGCCAAGCCGAGGGGCTGGCTGTTGGAAGGGAGCTCTGCTTGGCCTGGTGACAGCAAGGGGATAGACAGAAGGAGTTTTAGCTCCACACTGGAGTTTTGCTGCCACACCTACTGACATGACACATCTGAACTGTAGACGTCACCCCTTATCAGCCCCGTTCATCTGGACATGCAGTGGAAGCACTGCAGAAATTCAAGTTTGCTAGTGTGGGAAATGGGGGCCAACAGTGTTTGTATGTAGCTTCACTGTCAGTTACTCCTCTCTGTTCCTAAACTCGCCTATTTTCTCCTTCTCTTTACTGTTCTGTGTCAGCCCAGTTGAATATTGATTCAGCTCTGGGCAGACTGGACTGTAAGTGCTGGGGGCCTTTGGGACCGGCACCAAAGATAAGCACTTTTCCTGGAGATAGATCACTTGCCTCAGCACTAGCTGTGTTTTTGGCCACAGTAGACCACAAACCTGCTATCAATGCATGCACTCTAATGGAGGCACAGTAACAAGCCCAGAGACTCACGGGGAAGCCACCTCTCAAGGACATCTAAAGACCAGCCATAAATTTTATTGCAGGCCATGTACGAGGCTCTGGATGCATGGATCACATGGATATGTTTGTGTGTTAGAATTAATGAAATATTTATAGGTCTTAGTAGCCCGGTAAGTTTGTGTTAGTGAGGAGACAGACATTAGCGCTTTAATTGCTTTTTTGAAATAAAAAAACCTCTTGAATCTGTATTATGATGGGGTTCTTGGGAACACACGTTCTCTTACACGTGCTAAACATGATTTGGGATTCTCTCAAGCAAGCCCACCACCTGTCCAAGTTGTCCTTTAGATTTAGCTGGCATAGCTCTTGGATGTGTCAGCTATGGTGCTGGCTGAGTAGCACGGCAACACAGGACAGTTACTGTAAAAAAGCACTCTGAGGTTGGAGGCTTTGAATGACTTACCAATAATCTATGTTATACTTTGTTTTTGGTTTTTATTTCCACCATGGTACGCAGTATAACACTGGTAGTGTCCATTTAGTTTCTCTTCATTCATTCGGCCTAACATGTGTTCATGTTTGCAAATTTCAGTTTTGGAGAGGGGGGGTCCAGTTAGCATCATTTGCAGTTAACACAGGAGCATTTAAAGTTTTTCATGTCATCAGAGAAATGCAACATTTTGACTCCTGAAGTTAACTAAAAACTGTACAGATCCAGGAAGATGTTTCAGGATGGACAGAGAAACAGCCATCAGTGGGTCCAGCCTTTGAACAAATCAAATCTGAGGTCTGGAACCAAGCTAGACATTCTATACAACTACGCAACTGTATGATTTTATACTTCCATGGAGGGATCCTCCTGCCGAGGATACGATCTGATTTGATTTTGGAATGCTATGCTGTATACGTTTCAGTGGTACTTATGGAGACACAGACTGTTTTAATGACTTTGTTCTTGTTAAAGGAGAGCGGAGAGTTAACAGATTGTAAAAGGTCTGTAGGTCCTGCATACATACCTGCTTTTACCACTGAATTACTTCTAAAGGACAAGGTCACAGAGCTTTTTCTCCAAACTGAAGAGAAAGTCTTTGTGTACAGGTTCTCTGTGGATCTGATGTGTCATGTTGATGTCCTGTTACTGATGTTACATTGTGGTTGTTGCAGCACTGGACGGTGTTTACGGAGGTGTCAGAGGTGTTCATCCTGGTTCCAGCACTGTTGGGGCTCAAAGGCAACCTGGAGATGACGCTGGCCTCTAGACTGTCCACAGCGGTAAGTTGTGTTTGTGTGAGTCTGTGTACCTTCATTCTGTTCCATTATTTTATATAAATAATTGGATATTTTGGATTTGTTGTCTGCGTATAAAGTCTGAAGACGTTTTTCAGTTGTTGTGTAAAGTGTTTAGAGGTTAACCAATCATTGACTGGCAGTCCGTATCAGAGGAGTTCAGCTGATTGCTGCTGGAGAGGTCAGAGATCATATTGCCAAATGTGACCTGGGTTGCAGACTTATAGCAACAGAGAATAAAATAACATGCTGACTGCTGCTGTTCTGGCTTAGAGTCTCACATTTTATGTATGTTTGTGTGTAAGATTTAACCAAAAATTTAAAGGTCTTAGTAGGCCTGTAAGTTTCTCTTAGTGAGAAGGGCAGGCTTTAGCGCTTTATATTTTTTTTAATAAAAAGAATCTCTTGAATCTGTATTATGGTGGGGTTCTTGGGTAATTATAGCGAGCTATCCTGCTGGCTATCCACTTTCACATTGTAGACAGCTACATGCCATTTTGGTCTGGCTGCAGCGTTTCCACAAGTAGAGTTTGATGCTAAACTCTATTGTCTGTGGCACCACTGAGCTCTTGGCTATAATGCTGCTCTCTGAGCTAACATTGTCCATTGTATAGTCTGAGGGTCAGTGACCCAGAAGCATTGCTAAACAGAGGTTAGCAGTATACCCTACAGTTATGACGGACAGCTGAACTCAATCACATCACAAAAAGATATTTTCTAACAAGAAATTTGGATTTAGACATTTTTCAAGTCTTGAAACAAGTGCACATCGCCAAATCTCTCATAAACCTTTTGTAGTATGCTATTCCATTTAGCTACAAGCTATGACAAATGCACATTCGCCACTAAATTTCCAAATCCAACTACACTGAGTAAGAGTAGAGAAATTATCACCAACAATATATTATTTGGTCAAGCTCAAACATTTAGTTTAGAATTTAATCTTAAAGAGTTTTTGCAAGACATAACGTCATGCACATCAGCCAGGACACAACTTGGCCTGCCAGCTGACTTCATATGTAGCTCACATATATCAAGTTCACCTTACATTTCTCCATAAGAAATGTAAGGTCATGTCTGTAGATAAAGTAGTCACAGTTTTTTTTGGTAAGTTTAGTACTGATGAGACACGGCTGTTTATTTTTTGGTTTGACTTGCTGTGTTGTTTCCATTTAAATTCAGATAATGATGATTCAGTGACTTGACAATGTTTCACCAATGCTTCAGCACTGATTGAACTAATTGTCAGTGGTTACATTACAATATTAGATCTCTTTTCAAAGTAATGAGAATATCTTGGAAGAAATTACTGGAACCTAAGCTCCCTTTTACTAGCATTAACATGGAAATTACATTTTAAGACTCATTAGCAGATAGAATGCCTCTTTAATGTTAATATGTGTTTGTATTAGTCCTATTTGTCAGTCTGCGTTGTTTTCGCTTCAGCACAGAAGGATTCTCACATCATCACAAAGTAGGCCAGAGTGTGGTGCTTGTCCTGAGACATTATTGTTAGCTCTCTGCTGGCTGGCCCCAGCAGGACCAAGTTTCTTTCCACGCTGCCGCTAATTATGAGCAGATTAAGACCACTGTAAGTTTCCTAATGCGCTTATTACTGAAAAAAAATAATGTAATCCCTAGTACTGGCTGGCTGGGGGAGTTTTCAGTTCACATGACCGTGTTTCCTTTCAGATTTTTTTCCTTTGCCCTTTTGAACCTCTTTGTCTGAATATTTCTCTGAGAGGAGGCTTGTCTTTCTCATCATTGTTTATCTGACTAAAGGACATAAGCAGTTGTTTTCTCCGTTCTGTCAAACCCCTCCTCGTGTTATTGAACCTAATGGATTGTACGTATTTGGATAATGATATTTTGTGGATTGCAGGGACTTGGCAGCACTTGCATTGCTGCAGCTGTTTCAGAGTTGCAAAAAAACACTGTATGACCCCACAATAATCAGAGATTACAACCGCTGCAGAAGCCGTTGTCCTCCCTTCATATGTATTAATGTTTCATCATACACTCATAACATTACGTGAACATTTTCACGTGTTTCTGGTTCCAACCTTGTAAATGACAGACTTGCTGTAAATGAATGGTGTTAGTATTGAACTGAGTATATATGCAGTGTGCTACACCTCTGTGATGATTCAAACACTGCTAGTCCAGCCGTCCATATACACACTAAGCTGAGGACTTGGCATCATCCCTTGGCATCACACATCATCACAAAACACTTCACAGCTTCATCTGTTTCCTGATTGGATTACATGTTGTTGTTCTAAAAGGACATTTATCAAAAGCAGTTTAACTCATACTGTTTAAAACTTCTTATTTGAACTCCTAAAAGGTTTTGCAAATAAAAGTTCCCTCTGAAAGCAGCTATGTGCGTCTCATTGATGACATTGATGCTTCCAGTGCTCTGCACTTGTGTTTGGCTTTCTCCTATCATTCCACCTTAAAACCTTGTCAGTATTTGTGGCAGTCTACCTCCTGTGAACATGAGCATGTCAGTTGTAGCAGGAGGCGTCTATGCACAGGTTTATATAGTGCTGATGGGTGAGGAGTATGTTTGCATGGTTGTAATGCTGTGTATCTGGCAAACACATGTGTAATAATGACACACACATCATGTCAGTCAGGCTGAGTTTTCCGTGTTGTGCTGCCAGTAGGGCTGCAGCTAACGATGATGATGATAGATATTTAGTGTGTTATACAGCAAACATCAGACCGACAACCAGACAGCTGCTTTACAAACATAAACATCAGCCGAGCACAAGTGACAACGGCTCGTGCAGACTACATAACTTTCACCGTTCACGCTACTTCCTATCCTATGACGGCAGTCTTTAAGTCGTTGTGGATTTCACTACGACGTGACTGATCGGTGACAAGGGATCACACACTACAGGAGCTGACAGTGGCTGAGTCACCCGACGCTGGTCTCCAAACCACGTTTTGTCAAGAAAATCCATGTGAAATTTTAAACGGGAAATGAGCGATCCTGAAACAACTGTTGTTTGTTATTATAAAGAATATGGGTGAGGATGGATTAGCGCATGCAGGTAGCAGTAAGGCTGTTGCTGTGAAGTAATTTCCACTGTAGAAATATATTAAGACTCAACGGTATTATCACATCTTTCATCAATGAAGTAATTTGGTGCCATATAGCTCAGCAAGAGTGTGTCACTGCACGGCAAGCCGCTAACACTAACAGCAGCTTTATGGTTGGAGCAAGCTAGCTGCTGGGTGCTAGTCAACAACATTGCTAAGCAAACTCCTTTTTGTAGTTTGACTGTGTTTTTCACACGTAGCTATATCGTGACCTACAGGACACGTATATCAAGTCAATTTACATACTGCAGCAACGCACATACGCGCCATGGTGCGGAGCCAAATGGCTGTCCGCAACTAACCACTTCACTGTGGTAACATTATAACTAAATTTCTACAGAAAAAACATGAAAAACAGCTGCAGGGATCCGACAGGCTACGCTCGTTAGTTAGTGAGCTTCAAATGAGGCTTACCGTTCAGTTTCTCTTGACTGTCCCTTAGGATTACAACGTTAGTCAAGCCAAGCCTGCTAGCCATGTTAGCCATGCAGTATGCTAACGCCAACTTAGCTAGCCTTTAAAATAAACAGTAAAACAACACGATACACGACAACACTTACAGCTTCCAAGTTTGAAGTCGGGTCACGTACAGCCCATGGCGATCCATCCTTGAACTGTTACAGAGCTTGTTACTGTTGTTACTGGAACTTTTGAAGCACATATTTATTAATTTAACAAGCCCTGAAATGTAGTGAAGAATAAACATTGCAGTTGTTGCAGTGATTGCCATCTTCCGCGGTAGGCTTGACCAGTATTTCAGTTTTGCTGTTATCGTGACAGCCCTAGGTAGCAGGGATTGTCTGAGCTACAGAGAGAGCTGGAGTGGAGTTAAAAGGTGCAGCTCCCCAACACCCAGTTAACGAATGACTGTGAGGCCCAAAAAGGAGAACAAACGCACATGTGAACATTTTCAGCTGAGGACTGCGGCTTACCTCGGCCTTCAACTCAACAATCAATCATGATTTCAGTCAAATGCTAAAGTTGCTGTTACTGTTACCTTGTCTGTGGTCCGCTGGCAGAACAACGGCTGCTTCCTGATCAGATGCCGTCATGCTATGTTGCCGAGGTGACATAAGTTTCGTTTTACGGTGGACGGACTGTAACTTTACAGAGTTGTTGTTTTCTTTAGATTGAAATAATCCCAAACTTTGGACACTTTCTTCTACGTCCCTCACTATTTTCTCTCTCTTCCTCCACTTTGCAAAGAGCACCATCATAATCACGTCTGTTCACAGCATAAGCACAGTGTGTGACATTAATAAATGTCCATATGGAACACTGTGCTGTATAGAAGCATTGAAGCATTTTATTTATCGTTTTAATCGATGAATCGTTTCAGCCCTAGCTGCCAGTCAGGAATATTCATATAAGTGGGGGTCGTGCTTGATTGTGAGAAATTTGAGAAGGAGAGAAAAGCCACACACACACAAACAGAAAAAGTAAATACTTACACCCAGTCATCAAGATTGATTATCATTCAGTTCTGTAGCCTTCATTCATTTGTGAATTGCATTCAATAGTCCATCCATCCATCGTCAACCGCTTATCCTGCATACAGGGTTGTGGGGGGCTGGAGCCAATCTGACATCAGGCGAAAGGCGTGGTACACCCTGGACAGGTCACCAATTCATTGCAGGGCCACACAAACAAGTAACCAGGCACACCCACTGCATTAAATAGTATTTTAATATTCTACTGTTTCAATACATTTATTGTAAATTGTTCCCATAAATAATTGCACATATGTTTAAATATTTCTATATGCATATTTGCATGATACATTAATACAGTACATTAATATTCAGTCAATCTGGAATATTTTATTGATTTGTTGAAATTTTATTCATTCACCTCATGATTACACACTGTTTCTGATGACAAAATGGGCTTCAGTTGTATTTTAAGTACCTGCAAGCATATATGTATGTATTCTCCTGGTTTTGTTGCTTTCTGCTAAAGCACCAAGTCAGCTGATCCAAAAGGGAAGTTGGATTTTTCCGAACGTTTCAGCCACCACTGCCAAGCTGTAAATCACTACACCTTCCCCATAAAACACCATCAGTCTGGCCATGAATGGAGTTAATTCACTCTTTTATGTAGTAAATATCCTGTCTTTCCTGACGAGAGTCCTTTCTGAATTCTTGTTGTTCATTCAAGGTTAGCATTGCTGGGCGTCCTCTATGTTGTACTAGCTTGTGACAGTTGCGCTTCCTCTTCTTTGTCATGGTCTTGAGTGTGCAAGATTTATCTTAGGCATTTTGTTTACCAGCTGTATGTTTCTTTCCTCTTCTGACAGGAACATTTTAGTCTCACTGTTGCTCTACGCTGCCATTTCCAAGCCAGCGGGACCCCTGGGAAGTCCTCTGTTTTATTTTTACATTGGTTCACCTTTATGTATAGCAGTCATGACAGAGTTAAGTCTGTTTTTCCAGCATTAACAAAAAATCCTGTTCCAGCCATAGTCGAGTTGTTTCCCATTTTATGTTTTGCCTTGTGTCTCTAACCCTTTTAATATTTTGTCATTAGCTGCATTTGTCATTTTACGAGCCATCATTTAGGTAAGCGTCATTAAAGCTGCATTAATCAGTACAAGCTAACAGACACACAGCCCATAATGGTTAGCTATTTGCAGAAAGGAGCAACATGTTGTTTCTAGCGGGCTGACCAATGTAAGTCCAGTATTCACTCTCCCCCTTACTTTTGTTCTCCAACAACTCCTGAGAAGATTCTGGTCTGTATATGCTGGATGTTTGATTCCTTCACCAGCTGACTGCTAAGTTTGTTTCTATGGTGCTGCGGAGTGAGACCAGTGTGATTCATTTGCCAAGGCTGAAAGCCTAGTAGAGCTGATGGGATTAAATTGCAGGTATTATACCACTATAAGCAAAGAAACGCCACATTAGCCAGGTATATTTTGTAAGACAAACACATGTGAACTGGAAATATAAATGATCTTCACCGTATACAGAACCACTTCCTGCAGCTTTGACATATAATCTGGTTACTGCAACAACATATTAGGCAGACATTAAGGGGGAAAAAATTGAGGATGAAGATTTTTCATTTATTTTGCATTTCAAGAATAAAGTCGAAATGTCGAGAATAAAGTTGAAATGGTTTATTCTTGACATTCTGTCTAGATGATCGAAATGCAAAATGAATAAAAACTTAATCCTCCCCCCCCCTAATGTGGCCCTAATACTTAGTAGTATGTTTACAACTTGTCTGACTGCTTGTTTTTTTTTTGCTTGACTTAATGTTGTGATGTTGATTTGTTCCCAGATCTGAAATAATGAAATGTTATCATAACTGATGAAACTACAGAAATAAGATTTTAATTAACATTTTTTAATAAACATTCAAATGTAATTCAGCTTTATATGTATTCATGTACATTTACATGTACACACCTCAACTCTATCTGTTTTGTATTACTTCCTTTTTTAAACCCATGCAAGAAGCGGATATTCACACACACACACAGACTTTATGTGTTTAGATCTGTCCAGATGTTTCCCTCTGCATGCGTAAATGTTAGAGGACAGAAAGAAAGATGAGACGAGTTTGTGTCCTCTCACTGTGGATGAGTATTAGGATCATTGCTCTGGACACACAGTAGCCCACTGTAGCCACAGCCACTTGACACTTGAGACCTTTAATGTGTGTGTGTGTGTGTGTGTGTGCGTGCGTGTGTGCCTGTGTAAGAGAGAGGACAGATGAGATAAGTGGAGTCGGCCGCAGGGTGGGAGATCGGATCAGAGTGTCTTTGTCCAGAGAACTGACATCAGATTGTTCTAAAGGGACAACAACAGCGCGTGCGCACACACACACACACACACAAACACAGATGATAACGTGTGTTCTTGTTTCTCTTTCAGGCTAATATTGGTCAGATGGACACAGCCAAGGACATGTGGAAGATGGTCATGGGAAACTTGGCCCTGATCCAGGTAAGAGCATCTCTGAGCATGCTGTGTGAAAACTTCTTTTGGTTTTAACTTTACTAAAATGTGAGTTTGCATTGGTGTACTTTGGAAAGTACAGCTACTAGTAATTATGTTCCCTTCATTGGGCAACATGATCCTGGTCCGGGATCTTTATCAGACACATAAACAGTGAACTTTTCAAATAATCACGTTTCTTCAACAGCAACCAATTCAATTTTGTCCTGATCCCTTAACCTGATAAACGAAACCCAGTTTCTCATTTACATGACACTTCACATTTCACTGGTGCCAACCCTGGGAACAGTTTCATAAGGGCCCTGTGTGTACAGTGAACACAGTACTACAAACTGCATGAGCTAGTGTGACTAGCGGGTTAATGACAGCATTCCATAACTTGTCCATGACCAGAACATTGTCATTCGCGTCTGTTAATGACGCACTCGCTGCAGCCACTCCCTTTTCTGCTGCTTGTATTACTTCTCCAGACAGTAATGCTGCGTTCCAGGCAACTCAGAACTCGGAAATTACGACCTCCGACAAGAAAAAGTACTGTGGAACGCCACTTGAAGTCGGATTTCCTACTAGTGAACTAGTGAACTAGGAGAAAAAGTATATACCCCGACTTCACGAGTAGCAGCTGAATGACATCACACAAAAATGGTAGCCCCCATATAAGGAAACATTGTATATGGTAAACCATAAACTAAAAGGCAACAAAGTATATTTTATTAGTATTAGTATTTTGAGGATTACCACTTCAGTCACTTGTTTTCAATAAATTTTAATTAACACCAAGGGCAGTGCTGAGGGTGCAACTGGGTGTACACTTGACATAGAGTTTGTCACGGTCAGTCATGTTTTTCGTTTACTTTCGCAGTCATGAACCAGCATTCACCTGGAATGCTTTCAGGTCGGAAGTCGGATATTTCAACTTGGACATTTCCCAGTTCCGAGCAGTCTGGAACGCGGCATTACTGTACATGAACAAGGATATAAATAAACAGTATTCTCAGAATGAGAGGTCAGTCCCACTCCCTCTGTTAAACATAAATATACACACACAGGTGCATCTCAACAAAAGAGAATATTGTGGAAAAGTTCATTGTTAGCACCAGAATCAAAGGCTCAGGAAAGCTTTGCAGGTGTTTTTGAGTTAATTAGCTGATTGGTGCTCTTCTCAGGTCGACATTTCTGTATCATGAATTCTTTATTCTAAAATTCTAATAACGTTTTAATCTAGATTATATGTTCACTGTTTGAATTAAATTATGGAAGAAAATGAACTTTTCCACGACATTCAGTTTTTTTGAGATGCACCTGTATGCCTCCTCTATTTTGAACATTAAAACAATATTTCCCAAAATGACTTCTTGGTCTTGGCCCACCTCTCCTGAGGGTTTGCCTTTTGAAATGGGCTTGTGGTTATGTAATATTTGGTGAATACATAGTTCCTGGAACACTGTAAACCAGTGCTGGCCGGCTGCTGACACAACCTTCTCTTTATGGTCAGCGTGCACTCACACTGGGTCACACTGGTGCTCCATTAAGTATTATAGAAAGTGATGTTTCCATGTTTTTTGACAACAAAATGGGTCTAGCTGTTATATACTGTGGAAGTACCAAAAGAAATACGCACAGCCATATACAGAAATTGAGAAGTGAAGGAATGAGGAAGTGTTTCAGGGGGTCTTTGATGTCACTGTAAACGAAACTATGTGTACAAATGCCATGTCAGATTCTGAAAGCTGCTCAGAGGTCACAAGATGTACATATGGAGTTTCCGTGTCAACTGATAGCTACGTGAACCATTTTAATGTGTGTGTGTGTTCAGGTTCAGGCCACAGTGGTGGGGTTCCTGGCCTCCATAGCTGCTGTGATTTTCGGCTGGATCCCAGAGGGACACTTCAGGATGGGCCATGCGGTGCTGCTGTGCGCCTCCAGTGTGGCTACTGCCTTCATCGCCTCTCTGCTGCTAGGTATGGCCAGCACATAGTGGGGTTTCCACATGCCAACAGCTTCGTCAGGCTGGAATTAGACTCAGTCGTGCTTTGAGATAAATGCTAACTGGGGGGCATAAATGTTTGAACCAAATTTCATGGAGTCCATCCAATACTCATTGAGATATTTCACTAAAAACCACAAATGTGGACTTCATGGTGTGTAGAGGAGTGCTAGCCCGTCCTGTTGTGATTAAATTTTGACCTGCTGGTGGAACCTGGTGAACACTAGTGTTGTAGTCAAGACCCCCCAAACAGAGACCAAGTCAAGACCAAGACCAAGTATTATGTCAAAGTGTTGATTTAACCTGCAAGAAATTATGTAACAGTAAAAAGCAAATGTGGAGTGATTTGTTCACTAGCTTATAGTGATGCAGCCCAGAGTAGCCAGCTAACGCTACATTAGCTTGGACCTGCCGCTGTTTGCTTCGTAACGTTCAATTTAGATGTATTGTTGTTTTACCAATCCTCAGGTACACAGCTTGTTGTAACTAGCGTGACCCACATAATATACAATACAGCAAACAAAACGGCGATAACAACACAGAGGAAGAGCCATCCACTAACACTACAGTAAAGTTACTTAGTGCGGTCTAAGTGTTATAAAGTTATAATACTCGTTATAATATTCAGTCCAGCTCACTAACTGTGTCGTTATCATCCAATACATTGCTGAGCTTCCGGTAAAAGATACACATAAAGGAATGTTAGTTATTTCAAAACAGCAGGTGAGCTAACAATGTTGCACGTCGGCAAAATGCAGTAAATGTAAAAGTATCATGTAACAAGCATGAATTAGTTTAGTCTCGGATTATGTTCACACCTGGTTGTAATCTTAGAACTGCACCACTAGTGGCCGCTGAAAGCTGTATAATAATAATAATAATAATAATAACTTTGACTTATATAGCGCCTTTCACAAACCCAAGGACGCTTAACAAACAAGGG
>JAPMOB010225789.1:5892-20292 GCA_029875015.1 Lepomis gibbosus | reverse complement strand
AGATTGAGTTACAGCTTTTCTCAGAGCACCTGTGTGTAGTTCCCTGACTACAGAGGTATTGTTCTACTGCTATAACACACTGGGCTTAAAGCTATGGGGCAATAAACAAAGGCATTGTCTGGCCCCAGAGCAGGTTAAAGGAGCACCATACAGAAACCCTTGGAGAAAGACAGACAAGGTCTGTGTAAGTAATGACGCAGGTATGACGGTATGTATGGTAGAGTCAAAGAGCAAGAGGAAAGTAGAACCGGGGTTTAAATATATCTCTTTGCAGCGGAAGGGAGAGAAGAAGAGAGCGATGGAAGATGAAAGCAGGGAGGCAGAGGGGAGAGATAGAGAGAGTGAAGAGGAGGTATGTGACTTTGGGGTGGGTGTAGGGGCTTGGGGATGGGGAGGGTGCCAGCTTGTTTTATTTCCGGTTGACAAGACTTTGCGCTCCCTTTCTCTCTGTCGCTCCCTCTCTCTTTCATACTATGCTATTCTTTCTCCGCTGCCCCCATTGCTCTGCCCCACACCCCCCCTTCTCTGTTACTTTCCTCCGAGATGTGCCTTGGAGAAAGGAAAGGACTTGACAAGTTCAAAGGTAAAAGGGAGTAAAAACAGTGGTGGAAGAAGCATTCAGATCCTTTGGTTAAGTTAAAGTACCGACATCACACTATGAAGTCCTGCATTCAACACTGTATTAAATGAATGTGCAGCAAAATGTAGTTTAAGTGTTAAAAACAGTTCTTATTATGCAGAATTACTATATATTGTTACATCTCTTATTGTTCTTGATGCATGTAATGTGTATAGCTGGTTGAGGTGGAGCTCATTTAAGTTACTTTACTGGTCGGTAGTTTAATCTATTACAATTCATATTTTATAAGATCACCACATTTTTTTGTAAAATCCTAATCTGCAAAGTAACCAGTAACTATATCTGTCAAGTAAATCTGGTGGAGTAAAACAATACAATATTTGTCTCTAAGAATGAGTGTAGTAGATGTACAAAGAAGCAAAAAGAATTGGAAATGCTCATGTACAAGTATTTCAAAATGTTACTTTTGTAGAGTGGTTGAGCAGATGTACTTAGACAATGGAAATAAGGGCAAAGAAAGAAAGTAAGTGAGGGAAAGTTGAGTAACAAAAACTGCTTGATTTAAAACTAAACCTAAAAACATGGCATTAACCCGCCACACACCCTTCTCATCCCACCCCATTCTTGTTACTCTTTTCCTTCATTCCTTTTGAAATCATCTTTTGCATCTTATTGTGTTCCAGTACTTGGAATGTGGCTTAACCTATGTGATCTCTATGTGCTGAGTGCAATAATGTGTGTGAGTGTGTGAGTGTGAGAGTGTGTGTGTGAGAGAGAGAGAGAGAGAGAGAGAGACGACGCGTGCTTCACTGCAAAGATTCATGTAGCTCCAGGACATGCATTTTTTTAGTGCATCTTGTTAGTTCATTCCTGTCACCTCTCTCTCTCTCTCTCTCTCCCTCTCTCGCCATCCCTTGCTTTTTCAGCGCTGAAGGGGGGATGGGGAAGGGGTGGTGGACAGGGCTGGGACGGGAGGGAAGGGGGGAGGCGGCGGCGGTAGAGGCAGTCACCATGGTTACAATGCCACGACAAATATTCATCAAGTCGTTAAAATAAAAACAAACGGGAGTGCATTATAATTGCTCTTACTGACTGGATCCTATAATGCGTTCATATATTATGAGTGAGGGGAGCAGAGTGGAAGGGGCTCACACACAAAAAGACACCGTTAGTGATAAAAGAAAAGTGAATAGCAGCTGACCTGCATATGTGACGCACTTACTCACAGAACACATTTCAACTCTTTGTGTAATAACTTTATTTCTCCATTACCTGTTTCAGGAATTCCCTATGAGTACTTTCATGAGTCTCTCCTCTCTTTTCTCTTTGTCCCTCCACCTCTCGCTCTTCCTCTACTGTTGTGTAGCCCCAGGCGATACTGTGATGTGTCCTCCCTCTGTCCCTCCCTCCCTCTCCCTCTCTCTCTGTCCCTGTCACCTTCAATTGCTCTGTGAAACTAGACACACTGCCTGGGGCGGGGAGGCAGGGAGGGAGGGAGGGATAGAGGGAGGGAGGAAAGAGAGGAGGAAAAAGAGAGACAGCTTTATAGACAGACAGAAGGAATAAACATTTGGCATCATGTAAGAAAAATAGGATAACCACAGCCCAGATGTGTGGCACACTCTAAAAAACAATCAAATGACTTATGCTAACATTCCCAATACAGCCAACAACATAAAACACTCAAATAATTTAGCACTGCAGAAACATGTAATCAATTACATACACACAGCTATATAATTTAGGACAGCATTTGACCTTTGACCTGGGTGTTTTAGCCTACATTCAATTGTCCAGTGTCCAGTTAGGATGCTGGTTATATATGTGTGCTTTCTCTCAGTTGCTTCTCACACTGGTTTATACTTTCCTCCAGGAGCTACGAACATATACTCCTTATCCCTACAAATGTCTGCATACATTTTAAACAAGTTCTAAAGAATGTTTACTAACAATTAAAGTTTAATACCTGGAGTTAATGTAAGACTATTAGTTATCAATATAAAATCAGAATAATGATAACTTTTAAGATTAGCATAAAAGACATGATCTTAATGCATGCTTTTATCATTAACATTGTTTAGGGTTTTTTTGCCACAACTTCTACAGTGCAATTGTCAATTACCCTGTTTATTAAAATATTAGATTAAACCGAATGTTTAAATTTGAAGAGGTTAATTTTCTTTGATCCTCAGTTAAATACCTAAAACCCAGAGTTGATTATTAAAACTTGGATTAAGGTTTGACATGTCCACATGTGTACAAACTTGGAAGTAAAAATAAATATCTGGTAAAAAAATATTGCATTCAGCAATTTCATGTAGAAGCAGATTTTTTTTTGGTAACGATCGATGATAGTATTAGGCTTAACTACACATGGGCATATTTCTGTCTGATAAGGCTACTGATATGATAACATTTAGATATAATGTGTAATGTATAGGCCAAAATCATCGCATTTTATACATCATAGTAAAACATATATAGGCTAACTCCCATGAAATGCGTAAAAAATTCCACATAGCATACATGGGAGTATTCTTCTTCTAAACTAGACTACACTCCAATGCTGCAATGAAACATAAACACAGTTAGCCATGCATATTAGTAGTGAGTAGGCTATAATATCAAATCTATGGACTAACTGCAGGGTACGCCTATTACTCACAAATGTGTTAGATTGAGACCTGTATAAAGATTTGTACAAAATACAAAAAAACGTAATGACACCTGGACGGAACAGTAATGGCGCGTTCGAGACCAGTTGGAACTGGGGTTTTTCCCAGCTGGAACTTCCGACTTTCGACATCAAAGTGTTCCAGGTGCATGGTGGTGCATGATGCCGAAAGTGAACGAAAACCTTGGTTGACAAAGTTGGTGACAAAGTGTGCACACCGTTGCACCCTTTTAGGTGTTAATTAAAAGGATGGCAGTTTAACTGCAACAATTGACATAAATAGCCTCTAGTTTTTCTAGTTGGAGGTCGGAAATTTTCCAGTTCCGAGTTGCCTCGAACGCAGCAATAGTTCACCTGTGACCAAAGCAGGAGGAGAATCTAATTGGTCCGCGTTTAAATTGCTTTATTTTCATTGGCTCAGGTGGATTAGGAGGGCGGGATAAGAGTTTCGATTGGATGTAGCACACAATTAGCCAGGTGTTTTTCCTTACTTGTAACCTTGTTCGGGAGTCTGGCTCCGTTAATGGATATTATCGACGGTAAAACGCTGGGAGAGATGATTTTAACAAAGGATTAGCTTAACTTTTTTATTTCATGTAGCCTACTCCTCAGTTTTAATCAGAAAATAACAGAAGAAGAGGGAAGTTATATGTAGGCTACCGTTGTTGAAGAATAAATATATAGCCTAAAGTTACCTATTTTGTGGCTTATTTTGTACCGAACTGTTTCAGTAGGAGTTTGTTTGTTGCCGCGAAACCCCGCAAAATGTCGCCGAAATTACAGTTTCCTGCTGTTTTTTGGTGCGTATCAGGTGAGTTTGAAGCCGTCAAAGTGAACCCCCACCCTCCCTCGCCATATTCGTGTGTTTCTTTGTCTACCTGTAAAACTCAAAATACGTAGGCTACTGTAGCTAATTCAGTAAAAGTGAAGTTTTGTGTCACACTGTAAAAAGTCCAGTTGCCTTGTCAGAGTGAGTCAAAAATGTCATGTTTACATTTAGGTATTTTGGCTGCTTTCTCCCAAGAATGCGGTCGAACACCGTTACTGGAGAGCAGGATTGTGGGAGGAAAAGACGCCTCAAATGGGGCTTGGCCGTGGCAGGTGGATATACAGGTAGGTCCCTCTGAAGCAGGTCCCTCTTCAGCCATGGCATCTAATCAGGGGTCCAAGCAGCAAAGCTGCAAGTACATCTTTTCAGATTATATTTCTTCTTGCCCTAGAAGTAGCCTGTAGCAGAAAAATGTATAAATCAAGTTGATTTGCCAGGTGTGTGTACTCATGCGAGGAATTTGACTCTAAATTGTAAATGCTCACGATGTGCTTATATATGGATGAGGCGTAAATTATTATATTATGTACATATGACAAAAAATATGAGTGGAGGGTTGTGGAACTGTATTTCAATACACAGAATTTTCAATGTGTAAACTTATCTCCTGCTTATTGAGATTTGTGAATGTAAATGTGTTATAAAAAAACCCAAACAAATCTGGGTCCAGATTTGCAAGTGTATTGAAATGAGCTAATCTGTAGTCTGCAGACGTGTACATAGGCCTAGATAGTAATGGCTGAAGTATTTCTAACTTATTTAGAACAGTTAGAACACCGGTCCTCTCAATTGGCTTTCACTTTTGCTACATTTCTGCCTAGGCAGAGCTCTGCAAATCAAATCGCTACTTCTCAATTATTGTAACCAAATGTTTCATGTATCTCTTGGTGCTTACCCGAGCAGTTCTGTTAACTTCTGCCACTAGGGGCGCCACAAAAACAAAAAAGTTTATATTGGGTCAAAGGCCAAAGGACATGTGAGGAATGCAGGATCATGACTCAGTTGATGCATACAATTTGGTAATGTTTAATTTAAGCGATGACTTATCACAACAATATTGACTCCTTTCACAATGCCAAGAGACAAGTTTGCTCTATTTTTCCCCAGAGAAAGTATAAAACAGCATGTAGGCCTGTGCAGTGCTTGAAGGGGGGGAAAAAAATAGGCGCCAGTACTGTCTCCCCCCTATCCAGGCTGTGATTGGTCGGTTCAAGACAAGTGACATTGACAAGCTACATTCAGCACACGGCTGCTTGAAAGGCACCCGAGCTTCTCTTCTCCCTCGTCTCTCTCCACCGACAGAGACAGCAGTTAGGCGAGAGCGGGAACAGGTGAGCGCGTCACATAGCGCCCAGAGAACCTGATATGGAGACGGCAGAGGAGAGTACCGGCAGCTATGGAGAAGTCCTGGTATGCAAAAACATTTCCCGGTACGCCAAAGAGCAAAATGTCCAGGTGCCGGTACTGCTTACCGGGGCGTTCCAGCCCACTTCAAGCACTGGGCCTGTGACATTGTTATGTTGGTGGCTGTGTGTAGCCTATAGACTGCATAAAAATGTGTAGCTCTGGTTAACAGTGCTGTGCTGGGCAGGTGACAGGTGTGTTTATGGAATCTCGGGCTCCTGAGTGTGCTCTTGAATGATGTCACAGCTGAAAGACTGTTAGCCTAGCATGCCTATACTACATAAACACATAAATGAGACATTTATGGACATCCTCAGATGGAAACTAGATGTACAGGTGGAACTTGAAAAATTAGCATATTAAGTTTATTTATTTCAGTAATTCAACTTAAAAGGTGAAACTAATATATAGACTCATTACATGCAAAGTGAGATCTTTCAAGCCTTTTTGATATTAATTATCAATAATTTTATTAATTTTGTTTAATTATTAATTTTGATGATTATGGCTTACATCTTATGAAAACCCCAAATTCAAAATCTCAGAAAATTAGAATATTGTGAAAAGGTTCAGGATTGTAGGCTCAAAGTGTCACTCTAATCAGCTAATTAATCCAAAACACCTGCAAAGGGTTCCTGAGCCTTTAATTGGTCTCTAAGCCTGGTTCAGTGGAATTCACAATCATGGAGAAGACTGCTGACCTGACAGTTGTCAGAAAATCATCATTGACACCCTCCACAAGGAGAGAAAGCCTCAAAAGGTAATTGCAAAAGAGCTGTGCTGGACAAGTGCTGGATCAAGCCACATTAATAGAAAGTTAAGTGGAAGGGAAAAATATGGAAGAAAAATGTGTACAAGCAGCAGGGATGACCGTAGCCTGGAGAGGATTGTCAGGAAAAGGCTATTCAAATGTGTGGGGGAGCTTCACAAGGAGTGGACTGAGGCTGGAGTTACTGCATCAAAAGCCACCACACACGGGTCCTGGACATGGGACATTCCTCTTGCCAAGCTGCTCCTGAACAACAAACGTCAGAAGCGTCTTACCTGGGCTAAAGAAAAAATGAACTGGTCTGTTTCTCAGTGGTCCAAAGTCCTCTTTTCTGATGATTTTGCATCTCATTTGGAAATCAAGGTCCCAGAGTCTGGTGGAAGAATGGAGAGACACACAATCCAAGATGCTTGAAGTCCAGTGTGATGTTTCCACAGTCTGTGTTGGTTTGGGGAGCCATGTCATCTGCTGGTGTTTGTCCACTGTGCTTTATTGAGTCAGCGCAGCTGCCTACCGGGACATTTTAGAGCACTTTATGCTTCCTTCAGCAGATGAATTTTATGGAGATGCTGACTTCATTTTCCAGCAGGACTTGGCACCTGCCCACACTGCCAACAGTGCCCAAACCTGGTTCAGTGGGATTACTGTGCTTGATTGGCCAGCAGACTCGCCTGACCTGAACCCCGTAGGGAATCTATGGGGCATTGCCAAGAGAAAGATGAAAGACATGAGACCGAACTATGCAGAAGAGCTGAAGGCCGCTATTGAAGCATCCTGGTCTTCCATAACACCTCAGCAGTGCCACAGGCTGATAGCATCATGAGGCAGTAATTCATGCAAAAGGGCCCAAACAAAGTACTAAATATGCATGATTTAACTTTTCAGAGGGCTGACATTTCTGTATTTAAAATCCTTTTTTTTAAATTGATTTCATGTAATCTAATTTTCTGAGATTTTGAATTTGGGGTTTTCATAAGCTGTGCGCAATAATCATAGAAATTATATCAAATAAAGGCTGGAAATATCTCACTTTGCATGTAATGAGTCTATATAATATTACTTTCACCTTTAAGTTGAAATACTGAAATAAATGAACTTTTGCACGATATGTTAATTTTTTGAGTTTCACTTGTAAGAGTCGTGCTGGAAAAAGGGCAAAAATTTGCTTGTCCACCCAAGTGTTGTGTTTACATTAATCATGCATTTGCCTGTGCCGAACAGGGTTAGTAGTTTTTTTGTTTTGTTTTTTGTTTTTTTTTGTCTGGTGTGAAGGGTGAGAGCTAAAAAAAAAAAATCAGCACATCCACTGACATGACATAACTTACTAAGACACTTAACATGTATAGTACATGTGCATATAGGTTTTAGGCAGGTGTGCTACAATGAAAGAATGCTTTAAAAAATAGACATGCTAATATAATACAGTAAGGATTCTACCTTTTAGCAAAATGTAAAGTGGGGTGGGGGGGGAGGGGGGTCAGATCAGGTAAGTACACTTACACAATGTTTACAATGTTTATGAAGCAAATCGACAGGTAAATTGGCCCAAACATTTTTGAGAATTACCAACAGTTCTAATGGGGCCATACAATCACTTCCAAGACTCCTTGTTTATCTTTGCTCTGAAGATGAATCTTAAGGACTTTCGCTGTATGTTTGAGGTTGTCATGCTGCAGAATACATATGGGGCCAATCAGATACCTCCCTGAAGGTACTGCATGATTAAGTATCTTCCTGTACTTATCAGCATTGAAAAGACCAGTAATTCTGACCAAATCCCAAACTCGAAAAGCCCCACAATTGCAAGGAACCTCCACCATGCTTCACTGTTGCCTGCAGACACTCATTCTTGCACTTGCTGCCATTTTTCTGCGTCCCAGTTCCTGAGTTGCAGTGCATAGTTGAGTCACTTGGCTTTGTTTCCATGTTGGAGGTATGGCTTTTTGGCCACAAGTCTACATGCCACTTCTGACCAGACTTCTACAGGCAATAGATGTGTGCAATAGATGTGTGCACCAGGGTCCCACTGCTGGACATCTTTCAGTTGTGAAGGGAAGTAAGCATGATGTGTCTTTCATCTGCTGCAGCAAGTTTCTTTGCTAGATCACTGCGTCTGCTGTCCTCAACATTGCCAGTTTCTTTGTGCTGCTTCAAAAGAGCTTGGATGGCTCATCTGAAAACCACTGTCTGCCTTGACAATTTCTGCCTGGGGGACACCTTGCTGATGCAGTAACTACCTTGTGTCTTGTTGCTGTCATGATAACTCTTCATGAGCAAGGTAAAATTGAGACTCATTCCGGTCTCAACAAAATAAGGGAGAAGTCATGTACAGCTTGGAGACAAGACCGAGGATGACAAGACTATCAATCAATGTTGCTCCTGCAGAGCCCGGTATGTGTCCCATTTATCTTTTCTGGGATCAGTACAGTATACATGTTTGATACACATGTACATCATGTATAACAAATAAGTAACTCAGGGGTGGCATGTTCTGGCAAGTGGCAATTCACGGTCATCTTGAAAATATGTCTGCAACCAACCGATCCCTCCATTTCCAAATTTCATTATTCCCCTCGCTGTTCAGGTCATTATAACAAAGTAAAGCCACAAAATGCAAAGCATGGTCTGTTGCACATGACTGCAATCACCCTCTCAACCCCTTCTTCACACTGCTTCCAGCTGGATACAGATACAGGGCCTTACCTTGAAACAGGTCCGCTGTCACGTGTGCTGTGTAGGCTGAATGTTTGCTCTTTGTGTATGTATCTTTGCTGGTTAGGCAATGTACAGACTACTGTACATTAGCTAGTGTTTTGCTAACATTAGATAACTTAAGGTGTGACTGTCCATTAGGGCACTGTAATGGGTATTGAGTATTGCTGAAGCAAAAAAGCATCTTTTAACAATCTTCAAAATGTGTTGTAGTTTATTTAACACTAGCCAGTAGTGGTTTTAGTTTAGATTTGATGTAATTTAGGATGAGATATCAGTGCAGGTATCGGCCAATGCAGTTTATCGCAGATTCTGCTAGATTTCAAAAAATTAATCTGTGTAATGAAACTTGTCCTCACGTGAGTCTTCTGAAGTAAAGAATTCAGTCCAGGCAAACATACAGAGTGCAATCCATCTGCAGAGTGTAAGACAAAGAGCCCAGTGATGAACAAGGTGACTTTATAGTTTGTTATTAGCTGTGTTCGGGAGGAAGGGAGTAGAAACTAACTGCCCTAAGATGAAGGATCCTTTGTTTCTTATCAAGGACAGTCCGATATGAAATGAAAAATGAACTACTTTCCCATGAAAACTGCTTTCACCTGGCTTCAATATATTAAAATAAGCACCACACAGTGAAATATAGGCCTATAATAGTACGGCATATAAAGGTGAAATGGTTTAAAAACTGCATTTATCTCACAAATGATAAATTAAAAAACATAAAACTAGTTTGAGTGAACATTTGGAGTGGTGTATCAGCATCCACTTACGTCTTCATCTTTGTTGAAGTCAGAACTTCTAAAAAGCATTACAATTTCACTGTAAGTCCTAGAGAATTGAACTGTATTTCAGCACATCCACTGATGTGATAAAGGTTTGCCTCACTGCAATCTATAGTCAATTCTTTCACATGTTACGAATGGTGGTTAGATGAGTTCAGTGACATTCAGGGTCTATGATTCAGTACTATATGCACATTTTCTGTTTTGCTCAGTGTTTGGTCAAACCTGATCCAAGTATTTGACAATTAAAAATATGCTTCTTTTCAAGCATCCAAATGCTCTTATCTGCTTGGACCCAATCTTTGCCACTTGCAGCAATATTCTTATTTTAGTATTAGTTCTGCCTGTTGGTAGTTACATGTATGGTTTAGTCTAGGTCTTGTTTATCAAAGCTGACCTGCTGAGAGAGGGGTTTGCCTGTGATGCTGAGGTGACTCACTGTTTTTTTTTTTTTTTTTTTCTCTCTCTGCTTTCAGACATTGGCTGATCGTCATATCTGTGGTGGCTCCATCATCACAGAGAACTGGATCCTATCAGCCGCTCATTGTTTCCCCAAGTAAGAAAACTCTCCTCAGACAAATATCAGCAGGTGAACTCACAGCTCAGCACCGGTGCGCAGGCATTCTTTTTCTTTTGAGCCGTCTGAGCCATTTTATTGAATGACCACTCCAGTATATGTGTGTGTGTGTGTCCCCTCCTCCTGGCTGTTCAGGAAACCTACCTCCATCATACTTAACATCTAATTGATTCTGCTTATAAAAAATATTCCCTTTTTTGCCTACAGGTAAATTCTTTCAAAATAATTTCCCCCAGAATATAGTATACATCCAGCTCAAGGAGCACCTACTTATTGAGCCTTTTGCGGCTATAAAATGCAACAGTGTATATTTCAAGTCTAGTAAGTTTAATCTGGTGTCGATCTGTCTTCTTACAGTCCATCTGACTTGAGCACTTACACTGTCTACGCTGGCCGGTACCAACTGAATGGCGTCAACAAGGACCAGTCAGCGCATAGTTTGAGTCAGGTGGTTATTCCTTCCGGTTTCACAGATCCTCAGACTGGGAAGGATTTAGCGTTGGCTCAGCTGTCCAGCCCAGTAACCTGGTCAGATTACATCCAACCCATCTGCTTGCCCGCCTCTGGCAACCTGTTCCCAGATGGCATGCTGTGCTCTGTCACCGGCTGGGGAAACATTCGGGATGGTGGTAAGCCTTGCTAAATTCTTCATATCCCTGCAGATAATTTTTTATTCAGCAGGTAAATGTTTACAAAAAACTTCCATTTATGTAAAAGATTGAAAGGAATAAAAAAAAATGCTTTTCGTTATGCTCTTTGTTGCTTTTTCAACATAAGCAGTGATTATAGTTGCCAAGTGTGTCTAGGTGTCAAAAGTGAACACTTTACTTGCTCTTTCCTGTTGGTATTATTTACACTTTTTCTTCAGCAGTGTGTGGGTTATAAAAACCTGTCTTTTATAAGGCCGCAATATCCAAAAATAATTACAGCTGGGTTAGAATTAAATTTATTTCACCGTAATCATATAGAGAAATTAACTGTTTTATTAAATGTTTTAATTAGTCGTTCCAATCAAGTTTTTGTTTTACACATGTGAACAGTTTTGCCGGGTGTGTGTGGCAGTGGAACACACTTTATTACAAAGAATATCTCTTTGTACGTTTACATGTATTACATATACATATTCATGTTATTAATTATAGTATGATTTCAGCCCTATAGTCTATTCATAGGGACCCCCCACACACACAAAGATGTGGGATTTTTTTGAATAGTGACTGGCAATATTTTTAATATCTATGTCTATCAGAGGACTTATTTGCTGACAGATCTGCAGCTAAAATAATTCAATTCAGTACAAATTTATTTAGCTCTGAAAAGGCCATTGAAGGCAGAGGCTCGCCTGCCCTATCAACAGACACACGCACACACTAGAAGGAATAACAATGGCTAATCACTAAACTAAAAATAACAAGGCTGTTAGTCACAGTATCATGAAATCGTGATCATAAAATAATTTGCATGGTGAGCAGATGCCGGTTTGGTTTTATCTTATATTTGCATATTTGCAAAAAATATGCACAATACAAGACCGCAGATTGAATAGAACTGGTTGTGTCTATCCAAAAAACACAGGCTAGATGTCTAAATTTTCACAATTGAAGCTTTACATTGGAGAAAAATACTAAAAATGAACATGTCTTTTGAACCATACTGGATAGTAAAGCAAATAAAGCTTACACTGGACACTTGTTAAATTGCAAAGAGGAAAATGTCTGTACTTTTTGTTCTTCCTTCATCTGTCACGGTGCTCGCCAGTCCCTTTGTCCGGACTCGGGACTCTGCAGGAAGTGCAGGTGCCAATCATCTCCCAGAGTTCATGTCAGGAAATGTACCAGACAGACCCCACAGACCAGGTGGACATCCTCTATGACATGATGTGCGCTGGATACCAGCGGGGTGGCAAGGACTCCTGCCAGGTACTGTTGAATCAGCTGTTTGTGCTGCTGTGTTTACAATTCAAATACATGCTGGCAAACATGAGCAAAACAAGAACTTTGTAAGCCCTTCCTTTTGAGCACTTCAATAACTCCCAGTGGTGAAAGCTGAATGACTGTTTTTTTTCTTTACAGGGTGATTCAGGAGGGCCCCTTGTTTGCCAGATAAATGGAACCTGGGTGCAGGCTGGGGTGGTGAGTTTTGGACTGGGCTGTGCTCAGTCAAACAAGCCGGGTGTGTATGTCAGACTGACCAGTTACACAAGCTTCATCAGCAGCACGGTACCTGACATCCAGCTGTATGGCCAAGCTACCCTGAACTGTTGTGGGACGGCTGCCATGTTGGTCAGCTGTCTGTCCACTCTACTGATCCTGCTTCAGAGATGAGACACTTTTGAAAACTGGATTTCTGGGATGAAGAACTCAAACCAGGTCAAATAAAGGATATGTCTGATTTTCAATCCAAAGTTTTCCTGTAAAATAGTAAACTAGAAAAACTGTACCTGACATGCACATAAAGCCATATTGAAGAGGAAATGTAATATATATTCTACATGATCCTTGATTCAAATTAGTTTTGATAGGTTTGTAATGCATCAGAATCATGAGCTAAATGTTTTCTGTATTTGAAATAAATTGATTAATTTTTCTTAAAGCCAGGTCAGTGCTGTGTTCAACTGTGTCAGTTGAGTTCTTAAATCTTTTATATCCACCTCCTAATACAACCACTCAAGTGTAAATACTGAAATGGTGGCATTTTGAAATAACTCATTTTTGGAACAAATGTTACTCATCAGTACACTACATTTACATGTATTCATTTAACTGACTTTTATCCAAAGCAACTTACAATTGCTATGTATGTCAGAGGTTGCACGCCTCCGGAGCAACGAAGGGTTAAGTGTCTTGCTCAGGGACACAATTGTGGATGAGTCACAGTGGGGGATTGAACCCGGGTCTCTCACACCAAAGGCAGCCGTCTTATCCATTGCGCATCATACCACCCATACAATAAAATTATTTACTTTAAATACATTAAGGTGTTTTTAAACAAATTAAACTTAATTATATTCCAAATTGAAATTGAACATTTTACTGTAGTTCATTTAATACATCCAGAGACAGGTTTAGACAGTTTCCTTTTATTATAAATGGAGCTCAACAAGTCATAATGGTAAAAAAAAGAGACTGCTTTGGTAGTGCCTACTCAAAAAGCTAGCTCTTAAATTAAAGTATTGAGGTTTCCATGCAAAAAGATCTAACATTTACACAAATCCAAGTGTTTTTGAAATTCTGGAAAGAGAAAGTCAGGCATCAGGGGGAATGGTGTCAGAGAGGATCATGGGAGAGCCGAGCTGCAACTCCTGCTGCAGTGATTCCAGATCAGCTGGAGTCATGCGGTGGACTTCGCTCCAATCAGATAAGAGTGAGGCTGATAGGGGGGCTGAGTCGTAACTGATGGAAGAGAAACATAGAAAGCATCTTTGAGCATACAAAAATACTTTGTTCTACGTCAGAACAGTACTAAGACATGTACCACATGTCTGCTGTCCACTTGGCAGTATTTCACTCATGTGTTATACTTTTTGTATGTCTCAATATACATTTTTCACTTGACAATTTATAGGCAAACAATCAAATAACTGGCAGAGTAATTGATAATGAAAATAATATGCAGCCTAAATACTCTGGGTATTTTAACTATAAAAGCAGAATGTAAAGGACCCAGGTTTAAGTGTAATTAAGTGTATTGTGAGCCAAATGACATTGTTCATGAGTCTACAGTTTATATTGATCTCCTTTCTGTACCCTGCAACAGCAACAAAGAGGGATTTTGTTAGACTGATTTTGGAAGATATTCACTTAGAATCCATCTTAGCACAGAACAGGGACTGTTTTTTTAATCCCCTCACATTAAAATTTCTTTAAGAAGGGATGTCTTTGTAGCCATTATGGACACCAATTACACTTTAAATATGGATACAGCATGGTGTGTGAGCACTCTGGAAAAGATGCGACCCTATCCTTTGACTTCACTTCCTCCATCAATCTAGGAATTATTTTTGTTTTCACTAAACAACTACCACATATACACAGCTGCATATTACTGATATCATATACTGATATGAATGGGTA